>OX451215.1:4454779-4664462 GCA_949628195.1 Phasia obesa | reverse complement strand
TAAAAATAGATTTCGATGCTTTTGATAAGACTTATGTATGAAATTGAAATAAAAAGGCAGCAAACTTAGTTGTTTAGTGCGAATAATCACTTTTTTGATAGTTAAAGGACTACTGAATATAGTAGAAATCGATTCAAATTAAAATTTAATTCAATAATTAATTGATATAATTATTTGTTTAATTAAGAAACTTTGTTGTTCTCTTTTAAACAAATCAATATTTAAATCAATTAAAAAATTAATTAAATTTTAATTTAAAAGGAATTAAAACTTTTAATTGGTGCGAAAAATTGTTTCCGTGTATTTATTATTTATGTAGAGGTTATACCGAAGCATACTGTTTCCTTAATGAATCAATTTTGGATCCCGTTCCGACCTATATGATTGTAGGTAACCGATTTGGGCTAACATATCGTTCTATTAAAACTTAAATTTTTTTAAAGCATTTTTTTATTTGCTAAGATGGTTGGGTAATTTTGGGATAGACCTCATATTTTTAAATATTTCTATATTAGATTATTAACGAATTTAAACTAGATTTTATTTCTGCAGTATTAAACATTTTTAATTTGAATAAATTTAGTAGAATTAAAACTTCCTTCGACAACAACCAGCATTTTGTGTCAACGGCAGCTGTTTACAACATGAGATACCTCTCATCTTTCATTTTCAAATATTTGCGTAGGTGCTGCTGCTTATGATTTTAAAACTTCTAATACCTGGTTAAATATTTGAAACTTCTTGACTTTAGATCAAATGTCATTTTCTATTTTTTTTTTTATTTTGTTTTTTTGAGGATGTGAAGATGAAGATGATTGTGCGTGTGTTTTTAAAATTTTGTATTTACCTGTCTAAACATTATCAGTTCCGCTTCACTGATGCGGTTCTTTATTCTTCTTAAAATATAAGTTTCTTGTTTCTTCTAATAGTGTTTGAAAAGATTTTAAACAAACAACACATTAACAAGGTATTAAGTGTTCAATTGACTACAAAAACAAACCATAAAATCCAGCAGTTAAAAATTTCAAATAAAAAAAGAAAATCTACAAATTAAATAAAAAGCGGTCCGACTTTGATTACAAATGACTTGAAAAAGAAACCGTCATTTGTTTAGCATTAGCGAAATTCAAAATTCAAACACAAAATAATTATTATTGACATTAATATTTTGGGTTTTGTTCCTTCACTATAGTCCGATTTGTAAAAACTTTAAACATCATCTACTTAATTTGACCACCAAAGTATCCCTCAACTCTTTTTTATTACAAAAGGATTTACGACGCAGCAACAAAATTGTAAAGAAAAACCCATTTCCGCTTTAAAATAATGGGAAAAAATTAAACCGGAAATGGCATGTTTCATGTTTATTTTTGAATTTTTAACTTCAAACTTTAAATTGTTACCACCATTAAAGAAATGCGATAAGAATTTTATCTAAAGTGTTAACAATACGATTATGATTATAGAAATTCTATGACACGTCAATTGATTACAATCATCGTCAGCAGCCGAGACCGAGCAGCCAAAAGAAGTAAATGCTGGCCACGTGACACACGTCACAGGAACGACGCTTATTTTTGCTGGTTTTTGGTTAATATTTCTTATTTTTTTTCGCTTACGTTTCCTTGACTACTAAGACTTGATGATCATTCATCAAGATAAATGTCATTGCGACATTGTATCACAATTGTTTGACAACGTAAACGGCGTCGATGTTGCCAAAACTTATTAGTGGAAAAAAAACACCATAACACCCATTCTTGTTCTGCTCTATGTGCACTGTCGTGGTTGTTTGCGGCAGCGCCAGTGGCTGCATGGTGGTTGCAACATTAAGCAGATAAGTAGCATTTACTACGGAGTTTTTGCTGCCGGTTTAAGCCTCTTATATTGTCATTAATTGAACACGAGTCAAACCTACCGTGTGGTGTTCAGATTGTTCTTTTTTTTCTGTTATTTTCTTTAAATCACAAGTTATTTATTTCTAATGATTTTACAAATGACATTTATTGTTTGTATTTGGAAATTTTTATAAACACAGTTAAATGCTTTTACAATATTTGATTGATCTTTTGTTTAGATATTTTTTTTTTATTCAATAGCTCCAAAAGCTGGGAAAATATGAAGCACTATAGTTTCCCCTGGATAAATGGTTATTGAAATTTAATGAATTTCACAGAATATGAATTTTATTATTATTTTTATGCATTGACTTTTTTAACTAATCTACTTATGTACACTGCTAGGGTATCACAGTAGCATGAGCCTGTTTCAGGTACTAACCGTCAACTTTTGTCATCGTATATTAAATATAAACTCTCGAAATACTTGCCTAGAATTTAATAATCCCTATCAGTCTTCTTTTCAGTTTTATATGGTACTCCACCAGCCAATCAATTATCTTGTAGGGGAGATACCGAATCAGAACACTAAGTTCATGGGTCCCTTTTCAAAAGCCTTTCTTCCTCAATGATTTCTGGTATCCAAAAGGAAATTTACGAATACCTTTTACTCTGGACTGTGGTGATTTTAGACTAGAGACTCATACTTGTCGAAATTCTTCTTCAGCACAAAGTCTCCACAGCATTTCCATTTTAATATGTGTCTGACCGAATGGTCAAAAGCCTTTTTATGTTGGCACAGTAGCAAGTATCGTTTTACCTCGATTTTTAACTTGGACCGATAATACTTGACAGTACGTGACCTGTCTCTAACGCATTTAACATTTTTAGTCATCCAGATTGTATCCAAGCTCCTTCTTGGTCTTCCCTCCAACCTGTATTAAAAAATTCCAGAGTCTTTGGCCGAGGCACCCTGTGTTGTTACTAATTAATAGGCCCTAAGTACCGCGACCCAAAGGGTCTTTTGTACAGTCTCTATGTGTAATAACTTATTTGAGTTTTAATGGTACCCCACCATTTATTAGTGCCCTATAAGCTCCTTACAGGCTATAATTAAGGCAAGTTAATAAAGAAGTTAGAAAACTACATATAAATATTTATAAGCGTTTTAAAAATATAATTAGAAATAATCCAAAGTTTCCTTTGGTATTGATAAACTGAATCAAAAATGTACCTAAATATGCTGAAACGGGGTGTAGATTTAAAACAAAATTGTTAATCTATTCTACATTAATTTTCGAAAATTAATTATATTGATGAAATTTATTCAATATGACTATCTGACGAAAATTTTCTTTAATTCAATAATTAAATTAGCTGGGTCATTTTTATTCAAATTATTTTTGGTTTTTGAAAATTAAAAAAAAAAACAGAAAATTTGCAAAAGTTAATCAAATATTTATTTAGGCCGATAAATGGAGGCCTGCCATCTACTTTTTAAAGATGATGTTATGTCTATGTTTACCGCGACTACATCGTAGACGGTCCATTCGTGAGCTCCAACTTTAGTCTTCCTGAATTAGAATTGTGACTGGCTTGTCCCTTTAACAAACTGTAAATCTCTTTACTATCACAACACTAAAATAGAGGTTCTGGCCAAATCATAGGTGCTACGGCTTGTGCGGATTAAACAATTTCATTTTAAAGTATTGATAATACACAGTTTTCACAAAGTAAGATATAGATTTTCGATATTTTGCAAATATACATATACACACTATACCTATAACAATAACACTCTGAATTAATCACGCAACATCATCTTGATGACGCCATATCTAAAACAACAACAAAATATATTTTAGTGTCAAAAGAAACGAAAATCTAAGTAAATATAATTGTTGTAAGTAGTTATGTAGCTATAACTCAAACACAAAAACTATTAGAGAAAAATGGTTGCCGTATTTATACAAGAGAGTGGAAATTTTATCAAAAATTTTTTGTAAAATTTTATCAAAAATTTTTAGAAAATTTTTTGTTAATATTTTTTTAAAAGTTTTATTAAAAAATTTTTTGTTAAAATTTATTATCGAAATTTTTAGCAAAAATTTTATCGAAAATTTTTTGTAAAAGTTTTATAGAAAATTTTTTAAAAAATATTTTATAGATAATTTTTGTAAAAATTTCTTAGAACATTTTTTGTAAAAATTTTAAAAATATTTTTTGTAAAAACTTTAAAAACTTTTTTGTAAATATTTTATCGAAATTTTTGTGTAAAAATTTTATCGAAAATTTTTTGTAAAATTTTATAGAAAATATTTTTTTTTAAATTTTATCGAAAATTTTTTATAAAAATTTTATAGAAATTTTTTTTTTTAATTTATCGAAAATTTTATCGGCAATTTTTTTGTATACAGAGGAAATTTGAAATCAAGCTTAGGTTTGTTTTATTCTCTCTAAGAAGGAATAAATTAAATTACAAATTATGAGATAATCTTAAAGAAAAATTGTGAAATTTAATTTTTAGACACCAGCAGAGCGGAATGCACATGTTCTAGACAGCTAAGTCCGTCATCAGCACTCTTCGTATCTATCTACTTTGAGTAGTGTTTAGTTGTAAGCATCATCTACAAATAAAAAAAGTAACTTTCATTGCTAACCGAAGGTTGGCTGCAGCAATAACAAATATAAGGTGGAAAAATATTAAAGTAAAAAAAATTAAAACAAGAGGGAAGCTTTAGGAAGGGGTAGAGTTCGTTCTCACCAACTGACGATTGATTATTGAATACAGTTTTTTTTGTATTCCTTTATCGGAGTTTTGTTGGTTAAATAGATGATGCTTACAACTAAACACTACCCAAAGTAGATAGATACGAAGATTGCTGATGACGGACGTGGCTGTCTAGAAAATGTGTATTCCGCTGGTGTATAAAAATTAAATTTTCCCAATTTTTCTTTAATGTTATCAACTAATTTTTAATTCAATTTATTCTTTCTTAGAGAGAATAAAACGAACTTACGCTTGATTTCACTAATAAAATTTTAAAATATTCAATATTAAAATTTTTTGTAAAATTTTATCGTCAATTTTTTGTAAAAATTTTATCGACAAGTTTTTGTAACACTTTTATCGACAAGTTTTTGTAAAAATGTTTCCGAAAATTTTTAGTAAAAATTTTTTAAAAAACTTTTTATAAAAATTTTATTAAAATTTTTTGTAAAAATTTTATTGAAAATTTTTTGTAAATTTTTGTCTAAATTTTTTTGTATAAATTTTACAGAAAATTGTTTGTGAAAATTAGAAACGTCCTGCAATCTATATTGAGGGGTCATATTCATACACCCAATATGCCTATTGACTGCTCTTGGTTCCCAGTGGACACCCTGTGTGTCTAGCGGTAGCCACCTCTACGTGTATTGCTTTCTATAAAGGTCTTTAAATCAAATCCAAGCAGAAAAACCCTACCAATCTAAAAACAAAGAAAAAAAGCCCCTCGGAGGGGTTATTGGTCTACCGTGAACTATATGCACTCCATGCAATCTATTGGTCGCGGTCTAACGAAAAAAAATATAGATTGACGTGGGTTTTGCCTGCACCCTCGAATGAAATGGTCTGATGTTGCTGAATTCCATTAGCTGTATCTCTGCTGGTGCCTTGGCAAAGTTGATTTCAACGCGAACACAGTCGGACAGTGCTTAGTCAACTTCTCTAAGTATCTACAATATATGTATTTTATTAAGTCGGAAATGAATATTGTACAATGACAATATGTATATACACTTTCCACCTGTGGTGAAGGGTATAAAAATATAAGACAATTCGAGAAACAAAGAACAACAAAATCAGAGTAAACAAACAAGTTTTGTGTTTTTTTTTTTTTTTTTTTGTTGACCAGTGTAGTATATAAAATATGGCATCGAGTTGATGACATTGCAGTCATGACAGATATGACAAAATTGTGTGATGACTTTTATCATTACATTGATGCCAGTTTTCATCTCATTGATGAAATGTGTCATAAAATTAATGTCATGACAAGGATTTATGTACTTCCTCGAGGACTTCCTCGAGGTACATAAACTGCCGAGTGCGTGAGATCTTAATATAAGATAAAAAAATTTCAATTATGTGGGTGTAAACACAACAGTAATAACAAAAACTTGACAACTTAACAATCAAGTGTTTTGCTGCTCGTATGTTACAACTGACTATAACTTTGTTACAGAAAAAACCGTGTGGACATCAATAAATATTGTCAATAATTCGTATGCTATTTTGTTTTCCGTTACAATATCGTTTTGCGATTTGTTTATTCAATGACAAAAAGTTTGTTTTTGTTTTAAATTGTTATTTGACGTTGTAGCTGCTTTTATTGTTGTCATGTTTTGCATGATGAAGACAACTAAATCTATTGACAGTAATACCCAGTAAACAATTTGATGTTCTTTGATTCTTAATATATATTGTTTAAAAATCCCAATAATTGAAAAAACTTTCATTGGGTATTTGTGTTTTAACATTAAAGAAGTTTTCTATAAAAGACTATAATGTTTATTGACATGAGTTGTTTGGTAAAAGTTTTGATTTATTCAAATGTCATGATTTGTACAACAAAATATAGTCATCCATATGATACAATAAAACTTATGGTACAACATTTAATCACAAACAACAAAAGTTTTACGCCTTTATATAATTTTCACATTTTCCTTTGAATATTTCGATTTTTATTGTCAAATCCACAACAGGAAAATTTTTTATTGTCATCGTTCTACACATTGTGGTGCATTTGTGTTTTTAATTTAAATGCAAATTTTCTTTACAACGAAAAAGCCTAAAGTTAAATAAACAAAATCTGTTTTTAATCGATCATTTGAGAATTGTTTTATTACAATTTTCTTATATAATTTAATTTCAATTTATCAGAAACATTAAATCTTAAAAGTACTTTCAGCCAGAAGTAGAAATAAATAAAAAGTAACTTGCATGTGTGTTAGTAAGTATTTAAATTCCAAATTTTTTCTTTTCGAAATTTCAAATTTTATTTTACTATTCTTATCTTTTATCTAAATGGCTCAATTTGATTGAGCAGCAAAACTCTTGCCAATCAAAATCCTTGATATTAAACACACACACGCACACATTTTCACACACTAGAAAGCCGTATTTCTTAATGTTGGATTTTTATGCAAATTCAATTTTCAATTTCTTTGAAAAAAGAAATTGAATAGAGGGGGGTGGGGGTAGGCAACTACTTCATAACGAATCTCACGTAGAATCGCGTTTTTACTACTTAAGTTTTGTTTTTATTTTTTTGGTAAAAGAAAGAAACGAATTTAAATATTTATTTAAAAGAAGACATTTTATATGTTTCGTACATCAGTATATAAAAACTTAACTCAACACATCACATGACTTTAATGTATCCTTTGGGTATAATAACAACAACGTAGACACGTTGTTTCTGTCACACCAACACTGAGAAACACTCGTCTCACTTTCATATCAAATAACAAAATACAGAGATGCGCACAAAGTCCCAGGGATTCTGAAAAGTGTACTTTTTTACGATAGTAGTACCAATATTTTATCAATATATTTTATCGCTTTTTCATAGCTTTTTTAAATCATAAAAGTGGTTTTACACGACATGTATTTATCCTATGACTTGTCAGTTTTCCATGTGTAAATTCACACGACGGAACCCTTTCAAATATAACATGTGTATTTTGCATGTGTACAATACATATTGTTACGAAAGAAGAATTTATTCATTATAAGCTCTGAACAACAATACTCTCGAACAACAATAACGACATTAATGGTTTATTTTCTTACAATGATAGAAGAAAGAAACGCCCCATACAAACATTCGCATTTACGCATACAGATTAAATAAACACTCTTCTGTTAAATACACAGCCACATACATAAAAACAAGCACAAACAAATAAACAGCCCCACATACAAGTATAAAGAAATAAATAGCCACACATACAGGTATAAAGAAATAAACAACCACACAAACAGAAAACAAGAGCAATAACAATCGAACCTGCCAGACCTGTCTGGAATAGAACATTCTGGTGCTTTTAAATCACCTATATAAGTGAATCGTGCTGGCGAGTAGTATGGCAGTATTAATTTAAAAGTCAAAGAGTTAAGTTGTCGAATTTTAAGAGTGTTTAACAGTTTGCTGTATTTTTTTAACAGTGGTATTAATAAATAAAGTGACTTACAGTAAAAGTAATAACAGTGTGTAAATAAATACAATTAAAAGAACCCAACTTAAAGTAAAAACGTAACAATTGGTGACAGAAGTGAAATTGTAAAATAAAATAACTTAAAAAAAAAAATAATAATAAATAGAAATGAAATTTGAAGAACTTAAAGTGAAGCAGCTCAAAAAGGAGTTGAGTAAGCTGGATTTGCCAACAGCAGGTAATAAAACAGACCTACAGAAGAGGGTCATAGACGAATTCAAGCGACGTGGCATCGACATTGGTACATATGAGTTCGAAGAAAAAGAGGAGATTGAGGTATGTACCCGTGCAACAACAAGCAGCATTGACTTTAATGCAATGTTTGCTGCTATGATGGAGAAAATTTCAGAAGTTAAAGAAGCTTCTAAAAGAAGTGAAGAAGCTTCGAGAGCAAATAACGAAAAACTGTTAGCTGAAGTAAGAGATGAAGTTCAGGAAGCTTCTAGAGCAAACAGCGAAAAACTGTTAGCTAAGTTAAAAAGGTGGAAATCAAGAACTTCTAGCTGGGATTCAGTAAGTTTCTAAAGCATCTAAGGCGACTAACGAAAGACTTCAAGAAATTTCTCAGGTCATACACAAGCGAATAGACGACGTAGAAATCAAGGTCAGCATGTTCGATGAAAAAGTCTCCGGCCTAGAAAGAAAAGTGAATCTTCTAGAAACTAGTGGCGTCGAAGCACAGGTAAAGGATGTCGATGTAAAGCTGCAGGAGCTTGAAAACAAAATTATGAGCCTGGAAATAAGTGAAGGTCCAGTACGACTAGTGACGGAAAACACAAATAGGATAAAAGCTCCCAGTTTCGACGGCACCATACCCTTCAACGTCTTCAAATTTCAATTCGAGACAGTGGCCAGTAAAAATCTATGGAGCAGTGAAGAAAAAGCGATTGAGCTGATTCTGGCACTTAAAGGATCTGCAGCAGAAGTCCTCGAAAGCCTACCAACAAGCTGCAGAAATAATTATGAGGACATAATGGTGGCGTTACAGCGCAAATATGGCAGCGATCATAAAAAGGAGCTGTATAGAATGGAGCTACGTGGCAGGGTGCAAAGAGCAAATGAGACGCTTCAGGATTTCGCCATGGAGATAGAGCGCTTGGTGCAGCTAATATACCCTGGGGAAAACCATCCACTGCTAGAACAGTTCAAAGTGGAGGCATTTGTTAATGGAATTCGCGACCCAGATATTAAGCACGCGGTTTGCGCTAAGCAAAACACATCCTTTGCTGAAACCATTACCTACGCTCTGGCTCAAGAAACAGCAAAAGTCATTTCGAGACCGCAGTCATACAAAGTGCGAAAATTTGAAGTACCTGCTGAAGATGAGAAAACAACAATGGACGACATAAAGCAAATACTTGAATCGGTAAAGAAAGTCTTAGATGAAAGACAAGGTAAGACGAACGCTAAGTGCTTTAATTGCGGCAAAGTCGGCCATTTTCAACGAAACTGTAAGGCAGC
Organism: Phasia obesa; assembly: GCA_949628195.1. Lineage (NCBI taxonomy): Eukaryota > Metazoa > Arthropoda > Insecta > Diptera > Tachinidae > Phasia > Phasia obesa. The sequence continues at coordinate 4,654,899 of OX451215.1, read as the reverse complement.
AAGAAAACGAGCCAGATCTGTTTCGCCGCCAAGAAACAATAAACGTGCGACTCATGGAACATCTCGAGAGTCTTTAAACTAAAGAGAGCTAGCAATACGGGGCATGAGCTAGCTCCCACAACCGAGGGCCCCACAATCTCCATATCTGTGATGCAGCAGCAAAACAGCAATCTTACTGCAAGCGGGTATATCAACGGAGGAAAGCGTATTCTGACAATAGACACAGGAGCGTCGCAGTGTATAATAAGGCCCGATTTAGTAAAGGGAAAAGTGGAACAATTAAATAATGTAAGTCTGCGCACTGCTACCGGAGAATTTGCTATATGGTAACGCCAAAGTTAGATTAACTATAGCCAACGTGAGCGTGGACCATGTGTTCATTGTTGTCGATATCGTGGACGAAGTTATTATTGGCGCAGATTTTATGATCATGCATGGAGTCGATCTGCGCATGGGGCAACAAATAATGATCTGCCGAAACGTCGAAATACCCCTTGATATTGCATATGTGAGTAAATCTGCAGTAAGGAAGTTGGTTGCTGTAGCATCCCAGAAATTACCACCTCAAGCAGAAACTGTGATATGGGCACGTATGGAGGAAGATTGTGAGGACAACCGGTTGTGGGTGGTAGAACCATCAGGAATTAAGAGTGAGACAATTCCTGCAAAAGCCCTCGTGAAAACCTGTAAGAATGGAAAAATTCCTGTGAGAGTGTGAAATCTATCCAACAGTGAAAAGGTAATTGGTAAAAACTCTCAGATAGCCCAATGTTCACCAGCAGAGGCCATAATTAATTGCGAGAGAGACTCGGAGCCTGAAAAACTCAACTAAAGAGCGCGAAATACTAGCAGAACACGTGGGAAAATGGGTAGCAGAGCTGGAGCCAACTGACAGAAACAAAGTCAAGCAGCTGCTACGAAAATACGCCTCTGTCTTCGCCCTAAAAGATAAAAGCCAAGGTAGAACGGCAATAGTGAAGCATGAAATAAATACTGGCGAAGCGAGGCCCATAAAACAAGCCCCCAGGAGCATTCCCCTAGCCAAGCGGAGCGAAGTAAAGCAGCTAGTCAACGAAATGGAGCGAGACGGAATTATCGAACCATCTTCGAGTCCTTGAAGCTCGCCGGTAGTTTTAGTTAAAAAGAAAGATGGCAGCACTAGATTCTGCGTTGACTACAGAAAGCTTAACGATGTTACCAAAAAGGACAGTTATCCGCTACCAAGAATCGATGACACCTTTGACACGCTAGCAGGTACTAAGTGGTTTTCTACGCTAGATCTACAGAGCGGTTACTGGCAAGTCGAGATAGCTGACAAAGATAAAGAAAAAACTGCTTTACTGCAGTTTAATGTTATGACATTTGGTCTCTGCAACGCTCCAGCCACCTTCGAGCGTTTAATGGAACGAGTGTTAAAGGGACTCAATTGGAAGTCATGTCTGGTGTATCTGGATGACATAATTGTCATGGGAAAGACCTTCGATGAACACCTAAGGAATATGGAAGAAGTCTTCAGGCGTATATCAGCGGCTGGACTGAAGCTCAGTGTTAAGAAATGTGCATTGTTTCAGAAGGAAGTCAAATACTTGGGGCATCGTGTAACAGCAGAGGGCATATCAACCGATGAAGATAAAATACGGGCAGTAAAGGACTGGCCTCTTCCTCAAAATATTCACGAGTTGCGAAGTTTCTTGGGACTCTGCACATACTACAGACGATTTGTACCAAATTTTGCTAGTGTTGCTGCGAGCTTACATGAACTAACGAAAAAGTCGCGACCTTACCAGTGAAGTGAAGCAGCCGAAGAAGCATTCCAGAAGCTCAAGGAATTGTTGTATGTGGCACCTATCCTGGCATATCCAGTAGCTGGGCAAAAATTCGTGCTAGACACGGATGCAAGCGGATATGGAATAGGAGGCGTGCTGTCGCAAGTGGTAGATGGGACAAAAAAGGTTATAGGCTACTACAGCAGAGTACTTTACACTACCAAAAGTATTTGTATGGCCAACATTTTAAGTTGAGGACAGATCATGCCGCACTCAGGTGATTGCTGCAATTCAAGAGACTTGAAGGACAGCTTGCACGCTGGATAGAGCGACTTCAGAGCTATTACTTTAGTATTGAGCACAGAAAAGGAGGCAAGCATAACAACGCCGACGCCCTTTCAAGGCGGCCATGTGATCTGGGGTGTAAGCATTGCACAAAGGCGGAGAGAAAAGAATTCGTTATTGATGTTCGGCTTACACATATAGAATCTAGTGAAGACTGGCCGACTGCACAAAGAAACGATCCCATATTGGCAAAAATTATAGCAGCTAAAGAGGAAGACAGAAGACCGACGCGAAGTGAGATCTCACCAGAAAGTCCACTGGCGAAGGCATATTGGGCTCAGTGGAACAGCCTAAGGTTGAAGGATGGCTGCTTATGTCGCACCTGGGAAAGCACAGACGGCAAAACTGTGCTAGATTTAATCGTCGTGCCATCCTCCAAGATCAAAGAGATCATGAAACAATTCCACAATGATCCTAGCGGAGGTCACCTTGGTGTAACGAAGACGCTGGAAAAGATAAAACAACGGTTCTATTGGGTCGGCTGTCAACAAGCCGTAGCCGAGTGGATAGCCAATTGCCAGGAGTGCATTGCAGCAAAGGGTCCAGTACGAAGGAGTCGGGGGCAGCTTCAGCAGTACAATTCAGGCGCTCCCTTTGAACGTATAGCAATGGACGTAGCAGGTCCCTTTCCTGCTAGCAATGCTGGAAACCGATACGTTTTAGTGGTCATGGACTATTTTAGCAAATGGCCGGAAGTATATGCCATTCCCAACCAAGAAGCCAGAACGATTGTAGACGCTTTTATAAGCAACTGGGTGTGTCGCTATGGTGTTCCCTTAGAACTACACTCCGACCAGGGCCGAAATTTTGAATCCGCTATATTCAAAGAGATGTGCGAAGTATACGGAATAAGAAAAACCAGAACGACACCGTTACATCCGCAATCTGATGGCATGGTCGAAAGGTTCAATCGAACCCTGGAGGAATACCTGAGAAAAGTGGTCAGCGCACATCAGAGGGACTGGGATGAGCATATACCCAAATTTTTGTTGGCATATAGATCAGCTGTTCACGATTCCACCTCACGAACACCAGCGAAAATAGTCTTTGGATCTGAGCTAAATTTGCCTGCAGATTTAGAGTTTGGTGTTAAGCCAACATCGGCAGAAGGAGACGATGAAGACTCTAGTCAGGCACAAAGGGACCTTCAGGAGATTCACGAATTCGTGCGCAGTCGGATAAAATTAACCAGTGATAAAATGAAAGATAGATATGATCGAGCTGCCAACTCTGAGGGATTTAGCGAGGGACAACTGGTTCTACTTTTTAACCCACAACGGAAGAAAGGATTATCACCCAAACTACAAACTCATTGGGATGGACCTTATAAAGTAATAAAACGGCTAAACGACGTAGTTTACAGAATACAGAAATTTCAGAGTACAAAAATGAAAGTTGTGCACTTGGAGCGGCTAGCCAACTATGGAAAAGGTAACGAGTGATTTTTTAAGAGCTTGAGAACTTTTTTTTAAAAAAAACGCATAAAATTTGCAAAATCTCATCGGTTCTTTATTTGAAACGTTAGATTGGTCCATGACATTTACTTTTTGAAGATAATTTCATTTAAATGTTGACCGCGGCTGCGTCTTAGGTGGTCCATTCGGAAAGTCCAATTTTGGGCAACTTTTTCGAGCATTTCGGCCGGAATAGCCCGAATTTCTTCGGAAATGTTGTCTTCCAAAGCTGGAATAGTTGCTGGCTTATTTCTGTAGACTTTAGACTTGACGTAGCCCCACAAAAAATAGTCTAAAGGCGTCAAATCGCATGATCTTGGTGGCCAACTTACCGGTCCATTTCTTGAGATGAATTGTTCTCCGAAGTTTTCCCTCAAAATGGCCATAGAATCGCGAGCTGTGTGGCATGTAGCGCCATCTTGTTGAAACCACATGTCAACCAAGTTCAGTTGTTCCATTTTTGGCAACAAAAAGTTTGTTAGCATCGAACGATAGCGATCGCCATTCACCGTAACGTTGCGTCCAACAGCATCTTTGAAAAAATACGGTCCAATGATTCCACCAGCGTACAAACCACACCAAACAGTGCATTTTTCGGGATGCATGGGCAGTTCTTGAACGGCTTCTGGTTGCTCTTCACTCCAAATGCGGCAATTTTGCTTATTTACGTAGCCATTCAACCAGAAATGAGCCTCATCGCTGAACAAAATTTGTCACATTTGAACATTTCGAACCGAACACTGATTTTGGTAATAAAATTCAATGATTTGCAAGCGTTGCTCGTTAGTAAGTCTATTCATGATGAAATGTCAAAGCATACTGAGCATCTTTCTCTTTGGCACCATGTCTGAAATCTCACGTGATCTGTCAAATACTAATGCATGAAAATCCTAACCTCAAAAAAATCACCCTTTACATCTGTGCCTGTTCGGGACGAACAGGTTTGAGAAGGGGGTAGTGTTACGAAAGAAGAATTTATTCATTATAAGCTCTGAACAACAATACTTTCGAACAACAACAACGACATTACTGGTTTATTTTCTTACAATGATGGAAGAAAGAAACGCCCCATACAAACATTCGCATTTACGCATACAGATTAAATAAACACTCTTCTGTTAAATACACAGCCACATACATAAATACAAGCATAAACAAATAAACAGCCACACACACAAGTATAAAGAAATAAATAGCCACACATACAGGTATAAAGAAATAAACAACCACACAAACAGAAAACAAGAGCAATAACAATCGAACCTGCCAGACCTGTCTGGAATAGAACATTCTGGTGCTTTTAAATCACCTATATAAGTGAATCGTGCTGGCGAGTAGTATGGCAGTATTAATTTAAAAGTCAAAGAGTTAAGTTGTCGAATTTTAAGAGTGTTTAACAGTTTGCTGTATTTTTTTAACAGTGGTATTAATAAATAAAGTGACTTACAGTAAAAGTAATAACAGTGTGTATTTATTTTGCAATTAAAAGAACCCAACGTAAAGTAAAAACGTAACAATATGATATTTTTCATTCAGAACGTGTTCTATTTTGATGTGACAAAGCATCTGACATCATATAATGCCAACTTGATATTTTGCTATTTAAGGTTTTTTGTGGTACCAAAAGAACTAAAAGCGTGGCAAAAGCACTACGTTTTCATCTTTGCGTCAGCTGTGGTTGGCAATAGAAAACTGTGTGGCGGAAAAATTATATATTATAGGTTATGTCAGATGTAATTACACATGTACGTTTTAAAGCAAAATTTATAAACCGTATGTAAAATGCCTACTTTGACAAACACATGAAAGTACATATGGGTTATCAAACTGACAAGTCATACGACAAACACACGTCGCACTGTGGTCAATATTTTGAGATAGCGGCCAAAACTCCTTTTGGTTTTTGTTCTCCGATTTTAAAGTTATTAGACTCATATGAAAGTAGACAGTAGTAAACCTCGGGAGCCAAAAAATTAGAACTCTATTTCAACTATTTCACTGAGAACAGGGTGGTCCAAAATTGGCTTTTTCAGAATTTAGTAAGTTTATGATATTTTTAGTTAATTTTTAAAGTTTAAATGATCATAACTTTTTTGTTTTTCAAGATTTTTGGACGAAATAAATTTTGTGTTGTAACTTAACTTATTTCCTATTACTGGTAAAAAATTGAAGCTCTACTGTTTTCAGAACAATTTATATATTTTTTTTTTAAAAAGGTTAAATTTCTCGGAAATTTCCTACTTCATAGAGCACAACTCCTGTGAGTCAAGCTGAGTCAAAACACAAATTTACTATTTTGTAGTCCTAACTCTCCCCTACATTCCTATGTATACAAGTCCATGCATCGGGACTGCACTTTTTGAGCTACAGCAATTTTTCTGACCCAAGGTAAGATATTCGGTACAAATGCACGTCATATTTTTTGAGAAGTTATTTGTACAAGAGTTCTTATTGACCAAAAAAATAATTCTGTTGAAATTAGGAGAAGTTGGCCCATATTTGGACCTAGTCCACATAGAAGGGTGTATCAAAATTTTGACAAAAATGACAATAGAACTCTCAAATTAAGTGGTATCTGGCAATTCATTTGGAAAAGGTAAAAAATGATTTTATTGCCATCTAATATTACACAACTTAAATACCTAAAAATTGCAAATAAAATTAAAACCAATGGAAATAACTGGTACAACCAAGTACCTGTTATATTATGTTTCAAAGAGGTAAAAAAGATCATGTTGAAACTTCGAGCAATAGTATATTATTCCATTAATTCATTTTTTCTTCATTATTGTTTAAAAAATGGCTAAATTCAGTTATAGTGTTCAATCTGATATATATTTTGAACCGAAAGATGAAAACGACATTATTTTACATATAATGAATAATCCATTCTTCAAAATATGCGACAAACAAGAAATTAAAATTCATAACTTAAAAATAAAAAACTTTTTAAATACTTTAAGAAAACGATACAATCAATGTTCCAGAAACAAGAAATTGTTTTACTCACGCAACCAAGAATGGCTAAGAAGTAAACTTATTTTTAAAAAGCCATCAGTAACTACCACGGAAACTGGACCAGCAAAGCCAATTGATAATTGTAGTGAAAGATCACGAATACGCAAGCTTAAACATATCAATGAAGAAGTTTCTTGTAGCATCATAAAGGATTCATTTCTGCATCAAATTCAACCATCAAAAACTAAAAAGAGTAAAATTGCTATCATTGAAAAAATAGTGGAAGCAAGCCCCAGACGCACAAAAAGGATTTAGAAAGTATGCCGACACCAACTGAAGAAAATAAATTTACTCCAGAAGAAGCATTTGCACTATTTTTGGATTTGAAAATGACTAAAACCCAATATACAGAATTGCGGAAGCGAAGCAATGAAAAAAATTGTCAATTCATCAGATGCCAATTTATTCATGATTTCTTTCGTTCCATTACGTTTAACAAAAACTTATATTGGTTCAGAGCCGTCAACTAGTAGAGCTGCAGAGATAGATGTATGGAAGAATGAAATTCCCTCGTCAACAAAATTTTGTAGACCAATAAAGTTTGCTTACAAAAAAGAAACTAAAGATGTCATAACTGAAGAAGTGATATTTGAATTTAATGACCAATGCATCGAAGTTAACTTTAAAATGTCACTTACAATGATCGAAGGAAAAGTTGCACAAGCTTTAACCGAAACAAAGTCTTCGTCAAGCTGCACCATATGCCAAAAACATCAAGTCAATTGAGCCAACCACCAACACAAGACGATAGTTTTAATGAAGCATATGAATTTGGAATGTCACCTCTTCATGCTAGAATTCGTTTTATGGAACATATTCTTAAATTGGGATACGATTTGGAATTTGGCCCGTTAAGCGAAACAGTGAGAAACAACAAAGAAAATTTGGAAAAAAGAAAGCAAAAAAAAAAAAGATATTCAAGAAAAATACCGTGAGATGGGCCTTATAATTGACCAGCCAAAGCAAGGAGAAGGAAATTCTAAAGATGAAAACACAGCAAGAAAGTTTTTTTTTCCGATCCAGAAACTGCAGCTTCTATAACTGGAGTAGATTATGATTTAATACGACGATTCCAAATCATATTAGAAGTTATAGCATGTAGCAAAAAGATAGATGCAAAAAAATTTGGTCAGTATGCTAATGAGACAGCAACCCTTTATAATCAAAAATATTCTTGGAGACATATGCCAACCACAGTTCACAAAATTTTGTTCCATGGGGAACAAAGAATTCAGCACAATATGCTTCCAATTGGAAATCTCTCAGAAGAAGCGCAAGAAAAAAGGAACAAAGACTACAGAATCTTTCACGAGCACAATACAAGAAAAATTTCCAGATATTGTACTAATGAAGATCTTATTAATATTTTGTTGTGCACATCAGACCCATATATGTCCAGTATTCGACAAAAATGGAAATCAACCGCATTAGAGTTAGATGAAGAAACTAAACAACTACTGCAAAATGAAAATCAAAGCTATTTGGAAGAAATTTTTACTAATATTGTTTAATTAATACTAGTTTAAAGATTATAATTTGTTTCTAATTTTAGTATAAATTTTTATTAATACATTTAAATAAAATATATGTATGTGCACTTTAAATCAATAGTAAAAGTTTACTTAAAATTTTATCGATGTTGTGTTCTGTATATAATATATTACAGTGTTATTTTTCAGTTTAATCCTCACAAGAATTAGCTTTCTTCCAAAAAACCAACCTTTGGCCCCTGTGAATATTGAGACTAAATAAATGTCAGGGGCCAAATGTTGGCATTTTCTGACCAAAATTAAGTTTAGGAATAATAAATAAGTATTGGTTGCAAAATACGATTGAAGAAAATAAGAAAGTATAAAAAAATACACATTTAAAATGTCAAAATATTCAACTTTTACATGGAAACTCAACAAAAAATTAAAATGCATTTTTAACTCCACATTACTTACGTTCCTATCAGTCGATTTTTACGTTTGAACACGCAAATTGTAGCTTTAAGTCCCTCCTATTGAACAAAACAAATTGCGTAAAAAAATACCAATCCGGTCAAAAGTTATAGAGTTTTGACCACTATCTCGAAATTGAAGCATGTCATAGATGATGCGACCCTTGGTAAAACTTGAGTAGGTTGTTGGTACAACTTGAGTAAGTTGTACGTTTGTAGGCATGTTGTATTAAGTTGTGTGCCGGTTGTACGAAAATCAAAAGATTTTAATTTGCTGTCATATTGTACAACATTGTCGCAACGTTTGTGTACCTTTAACAAATCAATTTGTTGGCTGTTTTTTTATGAAGAAAGTTTTTGAATAAATTTGTTATCACTTCAACCGTACTTTTAATCAAATTATTTTAAAACTACTTTTATTGGAAAATAGTATAATTCAAATAAATATATAGTACAATTTTTAAAAAATTGTGGGATTGGGGGTGGCAACATCTAGTCTGAAGGGGTCATTGTACCCAACATAATGGCGTTTCTACGGCAATTACTCAAGTTTACTTTTTAAAGTTACAGTCAATTATCATTTGTAACGTATGCATGAAGAAATGGTATACAAGCAATTTACACGAAAAGTTCACAATAGCATGGTCAGTTTTACAGGCACAGCCACCAAAAATAATCCTCCTAACGGCCATATTCGCATTCCAAATTTAAAATTGCGAATATCGCAAATACGAGCGCTAACTTCTAAAAACGGCTAATGCCATTGAATTCAACGTACACGAATTAGCTTTACCAGTAGGGTGCCCAGCTTGTTTAAAAAAAAAGTGTCAAAATCGAGCACAGTGTTATTAAAGGTGTAATTAGTTTTACATTCAATTATTTACGTAATTAAAAAAGAAAAAACTACTATTTTTATTTAATAAATAATAGAATTAATTAAAAATTTAATTGAAACTATAAAAACCTATGGTTGGTGCACAAATTTTTTTTCTATGTGACTTCTGATACCTATTCAGTTTTTCCGAGCGCAACCATTGCAAGACATACGGATCTATTAGCCAGTTTACGTCAGGCCCAGCCTCCACATAAAGCACAGCATATAACGCTTTTCGCTTTTCGCCTTTTAGTCCCTAGGATAACCCTCTTTCCATAATCGAATTGTCCAAAGTTGTCTCCCATTTATCTTTTTCCTAATTCTATAATTCTCATGCCTATACATCAGCGATTAACTTTGTTTCTCCTTTGCGAGGCTTCGTTGTTCATTTTGTCTTATGGTCTTTAGTCCAGGGATGATTTCCGCCTTTTCTTGGTTGTACTGAGTAGCAGTTTCCAGAGGAAAAATTTTTCCGATCACTTCCTCTCATGATCTCCTTGTTGGTTTTGATCTGTGATCTTTAGACCTCGGATGACTTTTGCCTTTTCTTGGTTGTTCTCAGCCGAAGTTGCCAGAGTAAATTTCTTTGTTGGACTGGGTTGGAGATTCTAAATTAATTACTTTGAAATCTTTTTTTCGGGGTAATGCGGCAAGGCTTAATTTTTTTGTCATAGACATACATTTTAGTAACTTTTACAGTTTATCATAGAAACTTGCCTTATCTTGCCAGCAGTTTTAATTTAACTTGTGTTCTGGAAATTAAATATTTATTTCTTTGAACGAATGAGTAGCTTAGATGTTTCATATTTTCTATCGCTAATTTAGTAATCAGAAAACACAATGAATAACGCCACAAAATTGTTTTTCAAATAAGTACCAAAGGCACAACTCCTTCCTTGCATAAAGTACAAAAGGACAGAAACATTTTGATCATTGTATTTATTTTAAATTGTTTACGAGCCAATCTGGAATTGTATTTTAAATTAAAATATTTTTCATTCTGATTTTGAATAAAAAAAAGATATAAAAAAGAAGAAAAGAAGCACTCGTACAAGTAGAGTTTATTTATGTTATGCATGAAAAAAAAACTGGTACATTTTATGTTTGGTTTGTTTCATTGTCATTTAGTCACACAGTTTGTTTGAAAGTTAGTTCGTCAGTCAGTCAGTCCGTTAGCTATTTATTAAATGTTAAAAAATTCCAAGTATCCCTGAACGAAAGTTTGACATTGCCTTTCGATTGGATTCGTTCAATTGGGTTGAATTGCAATGGTTTGCATTGGATTGCATACGGTGATGACTTTATTACAATGTAGACATAAATCCAATTGCATAAAAATTCAAAACTGCACTTACACACACTGATTGGCAATATTATGCTGAAATCAATTGATACCATATACAGTCATGACGCAGCGCCCAATTCTAGACGAAACAGAAATGTTTGTGGCAGGAGAACGTCACAAATAAACAAGCAAACAAACAACAACTAAAAATTTTTACTGACATTTATGTACGCCCAGAAACACTGCTGGTTCATCATTGCACAAAAAGCACAAACAGTGGCTTGTGAATAGAAAATTCTAAGTTGGAATATTGAATTTTTTAATATTTAACCTTTTTGTTCTAAAAAATTAAGCCAGCTTTTGAATTTGGAGTTACAGGTTCGATTCCAAATGGAGATTCTGAGAATCTCTAAATGAAATAAAATTTAAAAATATAATGTTATTTTGGGTTTAGGTATAATTTGTGTAAGGGTTTCCTGACGAGCTGACTAGAGACAGCGAAACGCTCATATGTACTATTTAACACCCCCATAATTGTCATGGTATATATTATAATAATACTTTATCTCAGTTGCCCGAGCTGTGTGAGCAGTTACTCCGCCGTGCATTACCAAACAATGCTCGATACCCACTTCAGTCACTTGCGAAATAAAAAATCCCTTTTAACATATACCTTTATCACTAAGTTACGTTTACGAAGGTTCCATCGGTGTCCTCAACACTTTTTCAGTACAAGTGGCATACGAAACAGTCTCTTTAAGTTACGTTTACGAAGGTGCCATCGGTGTCCTCAACACTTTTTCAGTACAAGTGGCATACGAAACAGTCTCTTTAAGGGTGCTTCTTCTTATGTGGCTTCACTGTTACTCAGAAATTCAAATTTTGTTTCTTTACGTGGATATGCGTCTCGTCGCTCATTATGCCTTGGATACGAATTGTTGCTATTCTTGCTCCAAGTTTAAAAAATCATGATAGCAAGTTAACCTCTTTCGACCGTCAGCATGCAGAATTCGTAAACGGTTAATACTTTGTACGAAAACACCTTCTAGCCTTTTTGTTGATTCGCTGTGTCGTCCTCTACCGCAGTAGCGATGTTCAAGTCGAACGAGCAATCACAGCAAAAAATTATGCAACAATTAATAGTTTTAATTAGTTTTGAGATACTAATTTAATTAATTTTTTAATTGACTCAATTATATATTTGATTAAGAATAAATAAAATATTATTCTAATTAAATAAATAATTGAATTAATTAAAGAAAAATTAAATAAAACTTGTAGCTGAAACTAATGAAAATCTCTAATTGGTGCAAAATTTTTTTATTGTGATACAAGGCCATCTTGCGACATCTTTAGTGTACCCAGTTTGCATGAGAGCCCCTGGTTTGTTCGCAAAGAAAACGACATAGAAATTCGCGCTGCGTTAAAACATGGAAATCAAAAATTTATTATGGTCCATCACAACATAAATATAAAAACGTATTCACCATCTATGACAAATTATGAACAAATTAACATTATTGCTCTGCCGGTCGGTGTTATGTTTATGTATTGTTTACATCGATGGCTCGTGGAGACGGGGTGTAAAAAAATTGGAAAAGGAACAAAAACTTTGTGAAATATATACAAATAATGAATATTCATGGAGTTATTACAGCGCTGTGTAAAACATGTAAGATGTATCTAATCCGAAGGTGACGACGGTCTTCACCGATAGTTATTCTTTCACTGGCGGAACAAATCCAATTAACAATTGAACATAGTAAAACAACAAGTGCATCGACTTCCCCTTAACCCAGATGTGATTCGGCAAAAAATATTGTACATGTTTTAGCATCTGTTTTATAACATAACTAGCTGTGCCCGCCACGTCGGGGCCGTCCTGACAATATTTTCTTCGATTTTGCTTTGAAAGCAATCCACTCCAAATTTTAAGACTCTTGAATTATGGTTTATTTATTTTCTTTATATAGTGGTACCTATCCCTGGATAAATTTCTAAAATTTATATAAAATTCTAAAAATATTGTAGAGTTCTGTAAATCGAGTGTAAGATATCCTGCTGTCAAAAAAAGGTGCTGCCAAATTTGCAGTACCTTTAAAATGGTAAAATTACGTACTTTCACTACTTTTTCTCCATTTTCTCTTGGAAACGAGTTATTTTTTGGCGGAAAAAAATTATCCTATATTTGAATCAGGATACTAAAATTTTTTTAATACTCATCTAGTAGATTTGACATAATGCGAACACTTATGCACCAGCAACAAAATTTAAAAAAAAAATTTTTATGCAAAGAAATGGTCCTGTTAGAGTTTTATTATATAATTACCATTTCAAAAATTTTGTAACTAATATTTAAAAAAAAATTATAAATTAGATCAAACCCAGACCATAGTGCTTAGTTATCATTAATTTTTTCTTTTATTGAGAAATAAAATCGGGAATATAAACAACAACTTATTCCATATTTAAGTGACATTCTCACACACTCTTACATTTGTTTTGTTGTTATCCTTATTCTTTTGTTGTTGCTGAAGTATATTTATTAAATGAATGCAATTGATATATTTTCGATATTGGTTAAAAATCAATGATGAATTTTTCTTTCCAGCAACAGAGAATGAGAACAGTGAAAAGATGAAGCAGCAGAGCAGCAACATTTAGAGTCAGGAAATTGAATTTAAATTCTCAGCGCAAAAACTGCAATTGTTTGAAAAACAAGCCTGTAAAAGGAGTTCGTTATTTGTGAGAATAAATATGAATGCATGAATTGGATGTTAGAATGTATACGATGTGTGAATGTGAGGACTACTACACATATACATATTGACAAACATCATGTAACAAAAATAAAAAAGATACCAAAGCGAATCGTAATAAAATGAAGCAAAATCAAATCAAATCAACAAACTCTGTCATCAGTAACAAACCATCAAAATTCAACCAATTCAGCAGACAGTCAGTCAGTCATTTAGTCATTTTATGCATTCCTACTGTCAGTACAAATGCCAGTTAGTTGGCCATTTAGTCAGCCATATTGTAAAACATTGCAGTTTTAACATCATTCAGGAACTTCTAGCCGTCACACACATGTGTTGTGTATAAGGAGTTCACACACACCCATCAAGATGTTACAGAAAATACATGTACATATAACAAAAAAAATCACAAAGCAATGCTCATTAAATTAATTAGTTTAAAAATTATTAATTATATTTATTTGAATTAAAACTTCTTCTTTATATTGCACACTGGGGTTACATCACTTTTTTGTCTACAGTATTTATTTATTTATTTATTTTTTTTACTTGAGTCTATGGATTCAAGATCCTTATATAGATTAAAAGAGTAAATAATACTAGTACATAATACGCAAATTCAGTTATCTAAATTTATACATACATATAATAAAATAGTAACTCATTTCCTGTCTGCTTGTCTTTCTTTTTATGTGTTGGCATCACGTAAAAACCACTGAATGGATTTTAACAAAATCAGGATACTGAGGATGTACCTTAGTATCCTGATTCCAATACAGGATACTTTTTTCCGCAAAAATATTTTATTTCTTTTATTTTTGAAAGCAGTATATTTTAAGCAATGTTGCGCAACAAATGGCGCTGTTTTAAAATAATAACAAAATTTGAATTACTTACTGCCAAATACCAGTTGAATAAAATTTACATTTAATTTGTATTTTTAACCGACTTTTAAGAGAAGTTCAAAATTTTAAAAATTAAAGGGTGTCCCCATACAACATACATGTTTTTAGGTGTATTATAAACCGTGTATTATAAATTAAAGGGTCTCCCCATAGGTGACGCCAATTCACCTATATGGTCTCATCTTTTGTCCGTTATAATAACAAGTACTAAGATTTATAATAAATTAAAGGGTGTCCCAAAGTTGATGTAATTTGATTTATATAGCAAAACTTTTGAACAATAACAGAGAGTCGGTTGAAATTTAGGAAGAACCTGTATTTCTAAGTCCGCTATAAAAACAAGAATAATGTTTGAATTTGGACACTAAAGGGGTTCCCCATAATTTGATCTATCTTTCCTTATTTTTTGAACCGTTATAGACAAACACTTGGAAATTAGACAGAATCTTCACTACTATGTCCGGTATATTGTATAAATATTTAAAATTATAAGTTAAAGGGTGTCTCATTAGTTGATGTAAATTGATGCATATGGCTTAATTTTGAACCGTTATAGACAGACTGTTTAAATTTACAAAGAATCTGTATGGATAAATCCTTTATAATAAGTGTTTAATTTAAAATTGTACATTAAAGGGTGCCCAATAGGTGATATTATTTAACCTATCTTTGGATATAACTGTGTCAGTTTTTGCAACTGTGTCAGTAAGAATAAGTGTAAAAAATAAAGGGTGTCCTCATATCTCGCATAATTTTTCTTATATGGCTTTATCTCTTGAAATTCTTTTTAAATTTTTAGTTTAGAATTGATACCTATATATCTGATTTTAAGTCGGTTTTTTGCAAGAATTATTAGTTTCTGGAATTACATTGTTATTAAAATATTTGAAACACCTTTCACAGAGCTTTACAATATTTGTAGAATTTTAGAATTTTATATAAATTTTAGAATTTTATCCAGGGATAGGAAAGTAAATACGTAAAACTCTTACAATTTGAAAGCAAAATCGAACAAAATATTATCAGGACGCACACAACGTGTGTGGGAACAGCTAGTATAAATATAAAATTAGACAAAATTTAACAAAATTAAAGAAAAATCAAAATTTTTTATAAAATTTTTTAAATTCTTACAAATTTTTAAAAAGGGTCTTTAATTGCCAATGGATAAAAATAACGCATAGGACTAAATGAAACATTAAAAGAAATATTGGTTATCAAAATATCTGAACTGACATTTCCTTTTATTAAATTTAAAACAAAGGTTTAAAAGAGCTTTATTAGAGCAAGTCTACTAGTGGGATGGTTGAATAAAGGGATTCCATTATATGATTCGAAGAAAAAATAACAAGAACTGTTTTTGCACCGATTCAATGCTATTACTATGAACTTTATACATTAGATCCCATTTTTTTTCACCAGTATTCAAGAATAGGCCTGACAAGAGAAGTGTAAAGATTTTTTTTCATATACGGGTCACTAAACTCCTTCGCCCAGCGTTTTATTTTAAAATTTTATGTTCGCTTGTCAAAACAAATTGAAAATCTTCTAGACTGATCGCGGCACGAGTCTAAAATCTCCCACTTACCTATGGGTCAAGAGGCTAAGTAAAAATTATAATGGTACATGGCTCTTAGCACAGTATATTTGAATCTTAAACAAAAGTTCATTTTATTCGTTTCATCTTCCGCAGTCGTAAATAAATTATCAGATCATATATAGATCAACTTGCGACCGAACTCTAAGCAAATTTGATTATAAGCATTCGAACATGGGTCGACAAATTAAGTTTTAGGCTAGAATTTAAATAAAAAATCTAGGAATACTTATCATTTTCTAATGGAGGAAGAAAAAAGAACAACTAATAATTAATAAATGCGTAATTTTTAGGGTTCCGTACCCAAAGAGTATAAACTAGACCCTATTGTTTTTGCTACAATGTCTGTCTGTCAGTCAGTCAGCACTTTCTATCTCTGGAACCGGAAAAGATAGACTTTTCACAGAAGTTTTATTACTGTGCCCGCTATAACAACAAATACTAAAACATATATTGTATAGTGAAAGTGACGCTTTATTCATTTATTATACATATACGCGTCTATATTTCCTGTACCGTAATACGCAGACTCTTGAAATTTACTCACATGAATTAAAACTATATTCGCTATATAAACAAGTATAAAAAATAAATCTAAAAATTAAAGGGTGAACCGACAATTTGGCATGTATATGGCCAAATTGATGAACCATAGGTAGACTTTAGAAATTTTCACAGAAGGTGTATTACTCCTCTATAACAAATAGCAAAAATTAAAGGGTTATCCAAAAGTGATATGAATGGCTCGTATATTGCCAAATTTTTTGAACTGTAAAAGGTCGACTCTTGAAATTTTTACGAAAGATGTGTTACCACGGCCGCTATAACAACTACTAAAAATTAAAGGGTGTCCCAACAGTGACACGAATTTCGCGACTTTTTTAACTTATACCTCTTACTGTTCTATTTCTGGAAATTTTCACAAAAGTTTTACTACAATGATCGCTATAACAAGAAATACTACAAATTATAGGGTGTTCCAATAGTGACGTGGTTTCCAAGAATATAGTTTTGTTTTAACTGTAATTGTCAAACACTTCAAATTTACTCACAATATTTAAAACCACAACAAAAAGTATAAGATTTAAAATTTAAAGGGTGTCGCGATAGTTAAGTTAGTTTCACGTATATTGCCTTATTTCTAAACGAAAAAAGTTATACACTTTTACACAGAAGATGTTACTATGGGCGATATAACAACAAATACTAAAAAGTATAGGGTGTTTCGATAGTGATGTGGTTTTCACGAATATGGCCTTATTTTCCGAACCGTAGTAGGAAGATACTTGAAATTTACATAGAGTACATAAAACTATGTTTACTATATTAACGAGTATAAAGACAAAAAACATATAAAGGACAAAAATAAACAAAAATTAGTAAAAAGTTGAAGTGTGTTCCGAGAGTAAAGTGTTATTCAAGTACTGCCTTATTTTTTGAAATATAATAGGCAGACAAATTAAATTTGCACAGAATATGTTTTGCGGGAATTAATTGTCGATATTTATCGTTTGTCCTGATAAACCACTTATACAAACATAAATATAAAACGGTTCATCCGGTTTGTTTAATAACAAGAACCGCTAAATTTCATTCAAATTGTTTTTAAGCTTTGTTAGCAAAATTTTTCAATTTGCTCAATAGTTTCCGGGATATGCAAGAAGTTAATAAGTTTTTTCCTCCGTATTAATTGTTTGTTGTAGAAAAATGCAATTAAATACTCATGTTGATTAATACTTTGTAATTATATATTAAATAGGCTTTGATATGTTTTTTTTATACATTTATATAAATTTGTAAATTTTAGTCTTTCAAAAAGCTTTGAATAAATCGAAACAATAAATTGTTTTTCTCCTAATTTTACCCTAACAAATTTGCATATTTTATCTTTTGTTATTTCATATATCAATACCATTCCTGATGTTTGTTTTATTGATTGAATTGAATGTTGTTTTAAACCTGATATGTTAAATTGCCTCTAGACTTTTGTATCGACTTATCAAGATCTCCATGGAAAAGTTGTAGTGAAACACCCAGGGTCTTTGCTGGGAACCGAACACACAACCCCCAGACTGATGAGCTTGCACACCTACTAGACTACCGGGACACCAAGCTACATTTGAATGGATTTCGCAATTGTATCTTAATACGCTTCGTCGACCTGTTCAGCATTGTTTTGATTTGCTTTCTTTTAGAAGTTTTTGAGGACAGTCCTAACTATATTTAAAAAAATTCTTCAAACAGAAAGAGCTTCCCCAAATAATCGATGGTTAAAAAAATCCTAAATGCAGATTGTTTAAAAAATTTGCCAGTTGTCTTTGAATATTTGAAATTCTTCAGAAACTTAATCGATTTTATATTCTTAGTGATCCTTTAAAAATAATTGCTTAACTTCCATCCTATCTTAAATTTCTTGCAAAAAATAAAATTTTTAATTGGTTCATTATTCCTTTTTGAAGCGATGAGGAAATCAAACCCCTGCATATATTTTAAGAAATTTTCACACAAAAACCCATTCGAGTACAAGGACTACATTAAAATGTATTTATTCACTTCATAAATTTGCAGTTACAAATGGACTTTACATTATTTGTTTCAATACAACTTCTCGTACCATAGTGCCACATTTTGTCATTCACCCCTTTATAATGATGGTGCTTTTGCTGTTTTTCAACTTTGTTTTCCTTCACTCCACACAAGAAAGAACCCAAAAAACAACAACGACAACAAAAATAAGTCAAATGTATATTTTTCGTTAGTTACACAGTCATTTGTAAAAGTTCCTCCCAAAGAAATCAGAAGAGAAAACAGCTAAAGAAAAAGCAACAACAAAGTGTCATTTACTGGTAGTATAAGTATCAAATTACACTTCCGCCGGAAAACGACGTTCAATGCTCGTTAAACTATTTTTTAATATAAAATGTTCATGAACAAAAATAAAGATTCAATAACGAAAATTATAATGGCAAGACTTGTGTGTTCTTTTTCATGAGATTTTATTTTTGGAAAGTTGCTAGATGATTTGAGATAGTGACAGCAAATGCTTAAAAAGGAAGGGAGGACAGATTATGGTAAAATGTATAAATTGGATTATAATATTCGAACTAATAAATATTTATTATTCATGAGTATGAGTGAGCACAGTTGGATAGTAAGGTTCGCCACTAAAAAATACTTGATTTTGAAGATATATAAGAAATTTCTATTCAATAAGTAATGCAAATACGATTAGAGAAGTCGGAAGTTCTTGCTAATCTTGACATGAAATTTAAGTGTCAAAAAAAAACTCTCAAGTGTCTCTGATGAATCAGTGAAAGAGCGGCTTTCCTACATCTAATCTTATGTTTATTGATATAACCACCACCATGGAGCGAAAATGGAATAGAACTCTATTTTTGGGTCCGAATTTTTAAAATCTGTTTAGGAACTATGCGACTATGTGTAGAAGAGTGTAAATGTCATCATGAGTGACAGTTAATGTGCTTGAATATCAGCTCAATATCGGTGGCTTTCACTTGTTTTATTGTTACATACATGGAATGTATCCGCAAGCGTACTTTATACTCTTAATAGAGACTTGAGACCTCATCCAATTGTGGTCGATTTACTAGTGGATTGTACCACAAAATACCACACAAGTCTTTCCTGTTATCTTCAAAATTTAAACGCATCTTTGAAAACCACTAATATCCCTAACCTACTTCATATAATATATTTCTCCACATTCAGCACAACTTATGAGTAGAACTGCTGGTCCAAATAGAAAGTTATGAGCACAAAAAAATTAATTTAAAAAATAAGTCAATGTTCCTATGCCAAAACTTCGACCATTAAAAGCATTAAAATCTTAATATGAACGTAGTTCTTCCAATTCATCAACTTCACTTAGAGTGATAGGTATTTGATCAAGCAACCATTAGTTAACATTTTGAACTTGGTCTTATTTTCACACTTATATTTTTGTGCGAACTTGACTCTAATATTTTTTTGGAGAAATATAAATTTCTCGCTCTTAGATTTTCTTGGTAACTTACTCACTGGGATCTAATTATATACTAAACTTAAGCTTTCCATCTATAGAGAAACTGCCAGCGCCCTAGTTAAATATATCACGTTTTTAGATTTTTGTGTTTGCTTATTCAATGAGACCTTCTTCTGCACTAACTTTCAGCTCTCTACCTATAGTAGAAGTGGCCCAAATATTTCGTGAGTTAGTTAGTCAGTTTTCACACCTTCATAACCCAGTAAACCACGACTGTAAGACTCTGTAAACTCACCGCAGATGGACACAGAGTACATAAATATAAAGAATTAGGGGATCACAGATAAACTTTTTCTTACCAAACAAAAGATTAAGATGCGACAATAAGTTCAACCAAATTAGATAATAGGTGATATTTATTGACGATATCGATAAAGTTAAAAGAAACATAGTGCAATGCATTTTTGAGGATCCTTTTCCAAACGTTTAATGGATTTTACTTTTTTGAATCGTTTTGTACAGGAACAAACCCAAAACCATTACTTATGGTATGACAAATACCTCAAAAAATAGACTCATTCATATTTTTGTCTTGCTATACCATTGCAGTAGTACAATAGCTAACAGAACAGAAGCAAACATGTATTTTTTGAGTCTGTGATTGATTTATTTCGAAAATAATTTTCGAATGATGATTATGTTTTGACTAATTTTTAGTTTTTAAGTGGGTTAAAATTTAATTTGAATACTGCCCTTGCATATTGCCCTTTATTTAATTTTTCTTCTTTCTTTTAATAACATTCTTGAATTTGTGCTTGAATTTCTTGAAATCGTTTTTAGTTGGTTTTTCTACATATTACTTATTGTAGTCTGAGTAAACATCAATAAAAACCAAAAATCTTACATGCTGCCTTTCAATTTTATCAAAAATAAAGGTTGTATATCGCTCTAATACATTTTCTACTATAACGAGCAAATCATTTAGCAAAC
Source organism: Phasia obesa (assembly GCA_949628195.1). Taxonomy (NCBI): domain Eukaryota; kingdom Metazoa; phylum Arthropoda; class Insecta; order Diptera; family Tachinidae; genus Phasia; species Phasia obesa. The sequence goes on along the minus strand of OX451215.1, from coordinate 4,633,982 downwards.
GTTTGCGAAACGTTTTTTGTCAAAGCGTGTTAGTTTTGTTCTCATTCTTTTAATCAGGGATCGCAAATAATGATTATCCATCACATTTTAAAAGAAAAAAATCATTATGTTAGGTATATGCTACATGTACAAGGAGTACACCATTGCAATCGTCTTTAAGGGGACTGTCCGTTCCGCCAATGATTTTTATTTTTTAAGTTTTATTGAAAAAAATCAAAAGTAAAAATTATTTTTCGAGTTCTATTTATTCCTCAGACATCAATGATTACTTGTTGAGTTTTATTTTTCGAGTTTTATTTTCTGCTCAGAGAGTTTTATTCTTTGCTCGCCATTTAATGATTGATGTTTAAGTTTTATTTTCTGATTGAAGAATAAAAATTACTTTCTGAGTTTTATATTTCACTTAGAAAATAAGGATTATTTTCCAAGTTTTATATTTTGCTTAGAAAATAAAAATAATTTCTTGAGTCATTACTTACATTTAAAATTATTTTAAAAAGCCACGCCGCAGAAAAACAACTTTTTTTGTCGCTCTGTACATTTTTCCATCCGAATATTTTTCGAAAAACTTATATTTTTTATTATAATTATATGGAGATTATGTGCAGATTTAGCTTAAGTAAATGACAGCCAATGATGAGGAAGAATGTCGACTTGTATCAGTCGCCAGTCTGAAATCACTACAGTCGAGAGTAAAAGGCACGAGACTTAATGAAAGCAAGGTATTCGTTAATTTTCAGTCGGATACTAGAAATCATTGAGGAACGAAGGGGCTCGTAAAGGGACCCATGCTGTTAGTGGTATCGGTATTCGGTATCACCTCACCTCTACAAAATAATAAGAATATGAAATTATACAATAATAAAATTTCTCGATTTGAAACTTATTGAAGGCGTTAAAAATGAATTACAATGATGGTAATAAATAAATGAAAAACAAAAATGCCACCGTCATCAATGTCATTACAATAAATACTTTAGTCCTACAATAAATACAACGCATTCTGTAAAAATGCTTACAACCCAGCCAACCACTAAATGACAATAAAGTAGCAACTTCCGATGGTGTTAAGTAAAAATCATTCAATTTCCGTTTTTCTTTCTCATTCACAGTTGGAAACTACAATAAGCCTTATGTACTCAAACATAAACAACAAACAAACACATTTCTAATAAAATTATGTATGCGGGAGTTACAGAAAATATGTCTCCGAAGTAAGTTACACTTTTTGCAACTTCATCATATTTAATTTTTAACAAAAATAAAATTAAATAAAAAAACAAACAAACTAAATAAATAACATAAATCGTAATCGTCCTTTAGCATCCTTATCAACAGTTCCCCCGACTCCAACACCGTCACCGTCGTCAACATCATCATAATAAGAATAATAAAAATATAAATATTGCAATAAACCGTTTTCGTTTTCCTCCTTTATTTTTTAAGCTTTTCATTCCTTTAACCAACTTGTCGTATTGAAAATACAATTTATTTTGTTTTTTTTTTTTCTTTTAATTTTTGGCGTACGCCTAGTATTAGTTACATGAGGGAAGGGTATGTGATTTGTTGTTGTTGCTCAGAGTGTGAGTGTTAATGTGGCATGTCTGACTTTACCACAAAATTATTATAATGTTATTGTATCTCTATGCTCAACATCCCAGCCCTTCTTTCTCTCCTCAACATATTTTTCGTTTTAGTTCTTCTTCCTATTTTAGTCGTTATTAGATGTGGCTGTTCGTCGTTTATTATTCATACATTATGATCCTGTTTTGCTCGTTTATTTTCCATATTGTTGCTGTTGTTGTTATGAATTTGAATAATTTTTATTAGAACCCAACATTATGAATTTTTGATGAGCATTATTTTCTTCATGTGGAATTGTTGCTTGGATTTTACTCTTGATGATGCTCTTTGGTCGGCGCATAAACGTGTGTCATCTAAGCCATGTGACAAACGTTTAAAATTTATTAATATTTTTATTCAGTCTTTTAAGCTTGTAGGTTGTGTGTTTTACTCTAGTTTATGCTTGAGATGTAAAGGTATGAAATCATTGCTTCTTAATTTAAACTAAGTGAATCCAATAGTATAGTCCCTTTTAAAAGATGAGATATTTTGATAATATTTATTTCTTTTCTCTCCACTTGTAAGGTTAAGGTGGTTGGTAGCTGTGCCGAAAACCTAAAAGGCTAGTTAGCTAACAGCTCCGCTAATCCACGGTGGAACAGCATACGCCAGAGATACGTGGTCAAGAGGGTGCTTGGCCTTTAGTATGCGAACTCTGGATAGCAGTCGACCTACAGTTTCAATGTAGACTTATCCACGCATAAGGAGCTCTGTGTGGGTGGACATCGTTTTCTCAAATCATGGCCTAGGAAAGAATTCAGAAGGGATGGACAGGAACGCCTCGCAAGGGGTGAACAGGTTAATCTCTAAAGGTTCTCCTATTGCGTTGAACCGGGACAATTCGATAGGGATGGACAAGGAAGCCTCGTTAGAGGTAGAGAGGTCAAGTCGGGTCGAGTCGGAGTCTCTACAGCTCATGCCTAAAAGTGTGAGACAGAAGAGGAGACGGGGAAAGGAAAGAGGCTGAGATGGCAGCGCACATTGTGTGTGAGTGTCCAGCACTGGCTAGCATAAGACTCAGGATCACTGGTAGAAGCCTGTTAAATGTGAATGCTATGGGGGACTGCGTGATGAGAAAGAAGGCGGACAGTTACCAGTCGAAAGTCTGAAATCACTAAAGTCAAGATTAAAGGATGGTTGTAGCACGTGATTCAATGTACGTAGTTTGCCGTAAATTACATATCGGTTGCCTGTAATCATAGAGGACGGAAGGGGGTCGAAAAGGGACCCATTATGGAAGTGGTTTGCTTCGATATTCCCCCTACATTAATAATAATATTTATTTTCTCAATAGTCTAGACTCTGAACATTGACATCTTAGTAACTTATAAGTTTAAAATGTGATTCCTAAATCAAAAGTCGACAGGAAGTATGCCTCTTGTTTAAATGGCGTCACAGTAGTGTAGCAATTTTGCAGTCACTCCTGGTTCCTCTGATTTTGCACCAAATTCTGATCATCTTGGAGGACAGTAGCATACCAGCGGCTTTTAAGACCCCCTAAGATAGTAGAAATTTTTGGTAATTTTTTATTTTTATCAAAATACGCCTGAGAAATTTTTGTTTGCACATTATCATACAACTTAAATATTTGTAAAAAAAATTTTGAGAAATATATCAAATTTTTATTTGAGTCGATAAAACCATCTAGATATATAATTCAATGTTTAAGGATAACTCCAACTAACTGTTGACCGCCGCTACACCTCAAATTGTTCAAACGTTGGGTCCGATTTTGGCACATTTTCTCCAATATATCGGCCGGTTTTTCACGAATGAATTTTTTAATATTGCCCTTCCAGTACGTCAACCGTTCGAGCATGTCCCTATAGATATGATCCTTAACATAGCCCTACAAAAATAGTCTAAGTGCGTTAAATATCACGATTCGCGTGCTGTTTGGCAGTCTTGATGAAACCACGTGTCAGCCAAGTCCAGCTCTTAAAATTTGGGCACACAAAAAACCGTGTTATCATAGTTATCATAGCGGCGCTCGGCATACATCATGATAGCGCTCGGCATACACAGTAACGTTTTTCGGGATGCATTGGCAGTTCTTAGAATGCTGCTGGCTGCTCTTTACACCCAATGCTTTTGTACACATATCCATTCAACCAGAACTCAATTTTCCGATAAAAAATAGATCTTCGTCCAACTTTGCCACCGTCCATTCACCAAAAGTTACCCGTTGATGCAGATCGAGTGGCTTCGATTATAGCACCAGCTGTATTTGAAAAGGTCTTACACCCCAAATCCTTCCACAAAACTTTCCACGAAATGGAGTAACAGAGGCTCAATTGCTTCGAATGGCGCCGAATCGATAATTCACGATTATCAACAAAACTGGCGAATACGGCTGCTATATTTTCCTATCTCCGCACTCTACGTATGCGTGCTGGTGGTTTAATGTCCAATAATGTAAATTTGGTGCAAATTTTTGTCACAAGATTCCGAATAGGCGACCTTATGAGTCTCCCAAATTGACCTTAAAATAGAAGTGCACGAGCATAAATTTTGATAATAAAATTCAAAAATTTGCAATCGTTGTTCCTTTGTAAGTCATGGAATAAACAATTATCCTCAATTTCTTGCAGAAATCAATGCTTGGTTAAAATGTTGAAGAAAGATGTGGCAATACAGAGTCTAATGTAAATTTTTTCCCGATTATAAAATTAATGAAGTAATTTAAAAAAAAACCTTTTTCATAGAACACGAACTCCAGCCTTAAAAAAATTCACTTGAATTCTAATGTTCACAACGAAACACTGTCCGAAGTAGATAAATACGAAGGACTCTAAAGAAGTTTATAGCGATCTGCTAATCTCTAAAATAATATTATCGTGTTTTATTTAAATATTAATTATCTCATTTAGTAACAAAAAATATTTGTTTAACTCTATGCTGTAGGTATGGACTCGTGCCTACTAAAAATAATTCATTTGAACTCTATTTTTTAGAAATACAATGAACCTCTACGATTAAAACCATTATATTTGATTTAATTTTTAAATCTAAAAATAGAAATTCGAGAATTATAGAAGACTTCATTCCTTTAAATGATGTCTAAAGCAATAAATAAAAGCAATATGAACAAAAAACATTAATAAAAATACACCAAAAGTGGGATGGGTGATGAAGTCTCTTAACAAGGACCAGGAACAAAGTACACGCTTATGTTGTGTAATTACTTTTTCACTGTATGTGTGTCTGTCTGTCCTTCTTTCTCTTCATCACTTTAAGGTTGTAATATAATATTCTGTATAAAAGATTTTTTTTATAAAGGAGTTTTACACGTAAGTCGAAATTTGCATTTATATTGCGTCTAAGTTGTAATCCCACAATTTTTTAATTAAATCATACAGTTCATCATCAACAACACATACGTTTTGTCAGTTTATACTGTGGGAATAGTTATTAAATACTCGTTAGTAATTTTGCTTATTAAATTTGCTAACAATTACGTGAGAGGTGACGGGGGGAGGGGAGAATATTTCATATAATCAATTATAAAAAAATCAAAAGAAATATAAATCAATTTTTACAATTTTGCATAAATTTGTTTATTAAAACTATGGAAATTAATTAAAAGGTATTCTGTTCCCTGTTATAAGGGTAATTAATAACGATTATAAAATACAATTAACAATTTGTTTTAATTAAATGTTAACATGTCAGTCAATTCTTTTAGTTGTTAATTAACTTTTTAAACATTTTTGTTGCGCTATAATCAGTGATGTATTTAACATAGTTTTTAAAATAGTTGGGAGACAATTTGTTATATATAATTGTTGAAATTCAATTAAAATATAAACAGTAAAATGACACTCCCTTCACTTCGTCGCATAATAAATACTGGTCACCCATTTATGAATAAAAACTAAATGTAATCAATTCCAAGCGATTAAGTGATTTCATGGGGCCGGAGTTATAATTGGATTAATAATGCGCATACATCAGCAAAAATCAACAAGAATATTAAATATAAAAGCAAATAATATTTAATATACGGACATAGACTTGCCCTTATTTATGTACAAATACAAATACATTTACATAAAACTACAAAGCAATAAATATGAAACACACTTGGAAAATATACCCGCAACTTTCAGTTGCAGAAGTTGAAATAAAATCTTGTAATTCACCTCGTATTTTAGCAGTTCAAATTTAGACAACATTAACTTGCCAACTAATTTATGCTAATTTATGTAATTTTTAACATAATGTGAAATAAATAAATTTTTTCTTTCAGTGTATAATAATCACAAGTTAAATGCTTTCGTTTCGGTTATCAACAGCAACACTAAAACTTAATCACGCGTCCCAATGTGAAATGATGAACGTACATCAACAATTCCATTAGCACCCACAAAAACGAGCATAACAAGTTGCAACTCAAAACACCCACCAACAACAACAAGAAAAACAAACTAATAAAAGCCAGAAAAGAGGGATGAAAAAATCTCGATTTAACCAAAATGCTAAAAGAATACAAAGCGCGCACACACACACACATACACACATGAGCCAATTAAGTTTCCAAAGAGATGAAATTGTTTAGGTTCCAACACTGACGTCCCCAGTCGTTTCGTACACACACAGCCATAAAACTAAAAACATATTTTACCCGTCTCATATACAGCATCATTACACTGGGATTAAATGGGGGTTGAAAAGAAAGAAATAAATAGGAGTAAAATAGAATGATAAAGAGATCTAAATCTGCCAACAACAAAAATAGAGTTTGTAATGAAGTTGTTGGAAATGCATGATTTCAACTTAAGAAAATGCTAATGACTGAGGGGGTAAAGGAGCGAAGAGGATGTGAAAAGTAATAAATGGGGATTGGGTTAAGGATAAAGTTATAATTGCTGAATTAATAGGATTGTTAATAGTTGAGCTTTGTGTGGCTACCGAGGGAAGAATAATGAAAGGTACATTTACTTAAAATAAACATAACTTGCAATAAGTTCTGTCAAATCATGGGATATTATGGCTGAGAGTATTTAGCGATTACTCTGTAAAGTAAGATTTCTTAATAGATTTTCCATACAGATGTTCAATGCAGAGCTGCCACCCTCTTTGAACTTGTGTGTTCCTAATATTTTTATTTTTCTAATATTTATTTGAACCTGTTCCTGCCAACGATGTCGATACATTATTGCTGTCTGGGCACGTGTTGGCGATTACACCAATGATTGCCAATAGTGCGAGAACCAGTAGATAGATTTCTGTAGGATGTGTGAGGAGAAAAGGTGTTGGAAACTGTGGAGAACATTTTGATTCGATTCCCAGTTTTACAAGGCCGCAGGTTTACATGGATAAGCGAAAGATTTCACAACGGTCTAGATGACATCGCTCGGTGTATACTAGAGGATGTCGGTCAGATTCATTAGAGAAATCGAGTGGTTGAGCGTTACGTAACAGGACGCATGTAGGTCTCCTTATTTTTGTTAAGTATTTAGCTTGCTTAAGGGAATCACAATTGACCCTCTGGTTCTCATTCTACATTTTTATTAACATTCGCCACTAACGCAGGTCGCTCTATATTTCTTCTGAAGTATCTGCTGCAGTTAGTTTTATTTATGACGGTTTCCATCTTAATAAACACTTCTACTACCTTGAATCAACGTTTACAGATTGTCGGTAATCTCTTGGATTTTCTGTGCGCAGAAATCATTAACGTTGTTAACAGTCGGTTTCTTGCCTTAGTATGCTGATACCCTCTTGATGTGTTCAAGTCCACCAGTTATCTCTTACAATGTTCTCTCCATGATGTCGAGCTGCACTTTATTTTTGTTAGATTTTGTTATTTCTGTTATTTAAGCTTCTTATAGGACTTTTTCTAACAACTAGTTAAAGAAAATGCATTTCAACAGTCGCCTTATCATAAGCCTTCTTTTGTGGTTAACGCTTATTAAAGGTCTCTTGAAATTTATACTGATGCTTTGATATGAGTTAAGTTCATAATACACAGTCTTATTGATTACGCAGAGATGACAACTTAAACAAGTTAAAAGCGACCTTGTAATCGACAAATGGGTTTCTATTAATTTTTTTCTTAGTATATGGCGTAGTTAAAATATCAGGTCTTTGGCGGATTTGCCAGGTCTTAAGCCACAATGGTGAATATAAGTAGTTTATGCTCTATTGATGCAGAAGTATTTTAATCGGTGTTTACTTTAGATACTAACAACTTGGAAAATGTTTATTTCATTTCCTGGCCTTTCCCTTTTGATAAAATTGTCAATGATTGTACATCTCGATTTCCTCATACCACATATCTAGTTTTGACCACTTCCATTCGATGTCTCACAAAATTTTACCCCAATTAAATAAATTGGGTAACCATTTATAACGGTTCCACTAAACGACTATAAAGTTTTCAAAAAAGGTTTCACAATTTTATGATTTTTGTCTGCACTCAAGAAATCATGCAGAGAAATCAAATTTTTGACACGAATTCGGCTTCGGCTACATTCCCTTTCGATTCACCAGTAAATTTCACCCCAATTAATGGTTATTGGTGTGGTCCCTTCGGGGTAGAGGAGAGGGTTGTGGTTTGGACCAATGTTTGCAGGGATGGTGACGGTTGACCAAGTTTGCTATTGCACTTTCAGCAAAAGACAAGTTTGGAGTCTCCAAAACCTCTAAGCAGTGACTTTTCTTCTTTATCAAATAAATAAGGCTCGGCGGACGAGTTCGTATCAGAGTTTCTGAAATATTTGTTTTTGGAGGCCTAAAAATTTGGAGTGCAACTTGGTAAAGTGTATCTAGAGAAAGAATAATTGAAAATTGTCAGTGGAGTAAAAATGTACGCAAACTTTAGATATTTATTTGCTTAGAGAATGATAATGGGATGTAAGCTCAGGAAAGTCCCCCTTTAGATTATGCAACTTTTGTCGCTGCAGAGTACATTTTGTGTGGCTTAGGACGACTGGCAGACACATAAAGAAAATGTAGCTGCTGTGGAGACCTTAACATTGGTCAAATGTTGGCAATTACCATGAACTCTGTGAACTCTGTCTAAAATCATTACAGTCGATAATAAAAGGCTACTAACAGCACTAGACTCAATTAAAGTACAATTTCCAGCAGGATGTCAGAAATCATTGTGGAACGAAAGGTGTCGAAAAAGGACCCATGAGGTTAGTGGCCTGCTTCGGTATGCCCACAACAAAATTAATATGGATGAAGGCGAAAGTGGAGAGAGGAATTAAAAGGCGAAAAAAATTTAAACAATTCTTGGGTAATTTATTATCTATTACCCTGCATTAAGTAGAGAATTTGCCAAAGAATAACATTATTTTTTCAAAATCATGTACTTGAATTAAATATAAAATTTTTACAATATTATTTATTTCTTATTACGCATAATTCCTTTTTTTAAATTTATCATTATATAGTAATCCAAACAGATTACTATTGGAAAGCATATCCAATAGTAATCTGTTTGGATTACTATATAATGATAAATTTAAAAAAAGGAATTATGCGTAATAAGAAATAAATAATATTATAAAAAACATTCCAAATATAATTTTTAAAAATAAAATTTTTACTTTAAAAACCGCTTATTAAGACAAACAGATAAAAATAAATTTATGCTAATAAAAAAAAATCTAACACACAATTGATATTAAAAATATATATATTTTTTGTTTTGCCTGTCTTTTGTTTAATTCTCATAATTAAACAATTAGAAATCAATTAAGCAACTCGTTTGTACAATTTCTTATTCACTCTTTTTCCATTAATTCTCAATTCAATTTTTAATTTTCATTAAATATTGTTTTTGTGAATTGCTTTTAAACGCGTTGATGAATTGTACGAGTATTAGCTGCCTCCACTAGATGCTGCTACCAATTAACTAAAGTAAATAGCAGTTAACTGAAATTAACTGAAATTAATACAAAAAACAAGCGGCATTTTTCTTAAATCTTTTAAGACTTTATTTCTACTTCAATTTGTCAGAATCGTTGTTTGGATTCTGGCATTTAAGACACAAAGAAAATAAATTCATTTAGCGTCTTGGCCATAATTTGTGACTCTTCCTACCTTCCTACATCCCACTGACAGTAAAGTCGCTATGACGATGAACATAATACAAAACCAATATTTAATCTAAACAAATTTTAAACAAATCTTTCTTTTTTTTTCGTTTCATTTTTGATGTTTCCAAATCGAAATAAAAGAAATGAGGATGATAATGATCATGAACATGATCATAATCATAGTCATAATCATGGTCATGAAAATAATCATTATAATTTAAGGGTTAGAAACAGCGTCGCAAGTACATTGACTACAGAAGCGGCTTCCGCTTCTGTACGCATTAAATCGCCTTCAGTCGCCGTCGTTAACGAATGCAAACAAACAACAACCGCAAAGAAAATCTGAATACCCAGCCCAAGTCAATGTTTGCCTATAAATTTATTATTTCATTTAGGCTCGACCACTTACTCAATTGGTCATTATTTGCTCGGTCAACCTTTGCTGTACTACAAGATACGAGTATCCGCACAATGAGAATTGCGGTGTGATCAAACACGTTAAAATTTCCAAAAATAAATCAAACATTGACTTTTAACTCTAAAATTCAAAAATATATTTTTTCCCTATCATTTGGGCCTTGTGGGTAAATAGATTTTGACTCCCTGAGCCAGCTTTACTGGACTCAACTGATTGAAGCTGTTTTCTGTTTAAACAAGCGTAGAGTTTGTAATGCATCCAGGTTGAAAATTTGTTTGATTGTTTACTTAATTCTGAATAACTTTATTTTTTTTTAAATGCAAAGGTAATCTTTTTGTAAATAGAAAATGTAAAATTGAAAAGAGAATAAATTTGAAATCGTAATTTTTTGGTTATTTTTTATAATTCAGTTTTAATAAGTTTTAACAGAAATTTTTAAATAAGATTTTTGGTTGCATGATCAAATTTAACCTGTTTAATTAACAACAAAATACTATTTAGAACCAAAAACTATTTATATTGGGTATAAGTTTTCATCGTTTCACACTACATTGCATTAGTAGTATTCTTTCGAAGTTGTGCATTTTATTTCTTTTCTATTATTATATACTAGAGTGCCCGCTCCTGCTTCATTTTGCTTTGAAAATAATCCATACCATATTTTAAGACTCGTACTTTTATAGTGCTTAAGATATGGTTTATGCATTTACCTGGGAAATTACTTAGGAAAATAGGCTTTATTTAAAATTCTAAAATTTATATTCAATTCTAAAATTATTGTAGAGTTTTAATAGTGTTTAAAATGTCCCTTTTATTTTAAAGTTTCCTGAAAAATAAAAGGTGCTGCCAAGTTTTCAGCACCATTGCATTGCTTACTTTTTCTTATTTTTCTCTATTTTCTATTTGGAAATGAAATATTTTTATGTCAAAAAAGTATCCTATACATTAAACAAGATACTATCGTACCTCCTTACAAAATTTTATTAGAATTCATCCAGTAGTTTTTACGTGATAAAAATGTTTCGTGAGAACTTTCACAATTAAAAATGGACCTATGTTTAATAAAAATTAGTAAAACTATCGCTTCGAAAAAAAAATATAAAATTGGTACTTGTTCGTTTCGAAATTAGAAAAACAGATATAAATTATCTTGAAGATTTTTAGATAGAAAGGCCGGTATCTCTTCTACAATTTCGTCCTCATTATTTTCAAATTCCATTCTATGAAATTAATATTATAATGCAGATCAAATTTAAGAAATATTTCCAAAAGAACTGTCAGTAGCATGTGTTTAAAAAACCAAAAGTTGAAGAGCAATAAACACTGTTAAAACCTGCGAAAAAATTATAGAAAAAGGGGTAAAAGGTCAATTGGAAGAACATATGGAGAAAAATACATTGTTCTCTAAATACCAATCTGGTTTTCGAAAATCATTTTCATGTGAAACTGCTGTGAATTATGTCATTAACAGATGGAAAAAAATAAAAACAAATAATAAAATACAAAAAATTATATTTGGAATCGGTTATATATATTATTTGGTTTTATTCACGCTTGATTCCTTTTGAAAATTTATTTAAATAAATATTTTATTAGTATAAAATATTTATTTTCAAAAAATATAATAATCGAAATTGATTACTATGGGGAAAGCATATCCAGATAGCTATTTCGCTAGTGCTCAACTAGCTCATCAGTGGATTTTTCCCAATTTTTCTGAATAAAAACTCAGATTCTTATGCTTAAAACTTAATAGACTGATTGAACTTCTCATTTAACTAGAATTAAGTGATACACTGCGGCAAATATAAAATAATACATTTTTGACAAGATATTAGCACAAAAAAGAAGAGCAAAAAACAGCCTCCCTTCACCCAGTATTTTAAATTCGGCTTGGTATTAGCCAATTTAGGAGCGTCTCGTTTAAAATAGTTCGGGGAAAAAATGAAAAACTTTTGTCAAACTTTATGTATATACTTTAAACTAGCTGTGCCCGCCACTTCGTTAGCGTCCTCGCAATATTTTGTTCGATTTTGCTTTGAAAGCAATCCAAACCAAAGACCCTTACTTTACTTTATATAAAGGGTCTCATACTTACTAAAATAACTGCCGTCTTAAACTATACATATCGGTTAAGGATCACTTCGTGAGCGTCCTTGCAATATTTTGTTCGATTTTGATTTAAAAGTAATCCACACATAAATCATAACTTTTTTAATTCCGCCTTAAACTATACTTCAGTTATGGTTATGTATTTACTTCATAAAACAGCGCCATCTTTTAATGGTTTGTGCTTATGTATGCTTTACAACTAAAATAACTGCGTACTTTCACTGCTTTTTCTATACTTTCTTTTGGAAATCAGGATACTAGGTACCTCCTTACAAAATTTTGTTGAAATACAACCAGTAGTTTTTAGGTGATGCGAACACAGACAGACAGGATTTGAGTTACTATTTTAGTATATGTATACCTATATATTTTAAATATACAAACATTTACATATTTTGGTATAATTTAGTAATAAAGATTGTAGTGCATTATTCTTGGTAGACGCAAAAAAACATCAAGGTTGTGATATGGTCACAAGAACCACATTATGTTTGTTCTTTCCATGTAGACTCGGTAATTTTAAGAAATACTTTTTTTTCAAATTAGGTGATTCATTTTTGTAAATAACACAGGAAATTTAATTATAGATACTATCAAACATGGAGTTTTTCAAGCGGAAAGTAATTCATTTAAGTGCTAATAAATAGTTCAACAAATAAATATAAAGATAAATATTATAGTTCTTAATCTTATTTAAAAAATAATAGTAAGTTTTTTTCTTTGGATGTTTAAAATAATGACCACGTGCGTTGTTTCCTACTTAAGCATGGGCGTAGGAGTACGTAATTTCTATGAGGGTAAAATCATTTTTATTTAAAAAAAAATATTCTGCAAATAAATATATAGTACAATTTATACAAATTCTGGGGAGGGGGGGGTGCAGAAGCTAGCCTAGAGGCGGCATTGCACCCCTCAAAATAGCCGTTCTACGCCAATGTACTTAGGTGTTAAATATCCACCATAAATCACTGTGCCTTCCTACAGTGATCATATTATTAAGTTCGTTAAAGCAAATTCAATTGTTAATAGAGTTGTGTGCAGGCAGGCGAAGTTCGAACAAGGTGTTAAACATTTTATTTAACCACGTTATTAAATCTTAACAACAACAATAACAAAAGAGCAAAAAGAAAAAATAAACTAAATTCGGCAAATGTTTGAAGTATTTTTTTGCCACTTACCGACTGACTTACTATTTTAAATAAAAAAAAAATATATGCATAAATAAATATGAATTTGTTGGCGATTAAAACACTTGCAACTCCAAGTCTAATTGGCGGCAAAGCTTATTGATTTTTTTCACTCTTTGAATAACAAGATTCACATGGACTCATTGCCAAAGCTAAAATAGAAGTGGGTCACTTTTGCATACTAAGTTATTGCTAATAATCACTATAACAATAATAATTGTTCATACTAATTAATTTCACTTTTAGATAATCCAAGCCCACGCAAACACCGCAAGATCGCAACACCAAAAAAAAAAGTGCTAACGAGTAAGAGATTCACTTTTAAACAAACTTCACTTTAAGTCTTAAAGGAAAATAATAAAAATAAAAAACTCAACTTATTTTTGACTAATTGCGGAATTTTTAAAAGCGAAAAGAAAGATTCTTGTTTCAAATTTATGGCGACTTCTTGTTCAAACATGAAATGTATTGTATTGCGGCATACTATGGTGTGGTATGTAACAAAAAATGTATGTATCTTTGTTTCTTTTCATTTTTTAGTTTATCTTTTTAATCTAAACTTTGTTTCCAGATTTGTTGGCTAAACATACAACGGCATGTGTTATTATACATTTATATTTAAAGTTAAAGGCAATCGATGGCGATTTGACTATCTTAATAAATCTGTGTAGCTTTGAAATGTTTGAAAATGTATCGCTTATGTTGATCTTGCTGATCTTACTAATGATTTGTTGAATTTGCTCAATATACAAATGCTCAGTCATTTTTGTTCATATGGATTTGTATCTTGTATCTTCTTTTCTGTGTGCATGTGTGTGATGATTGTTTCACACAAAAAGCCGCCAAAATACGCATATGCTTGTGATAAAAATCTTTTAACTTTAATTCATTTTGGTTTTCTTTTTAGCAATATCAGACTCTATTTGTACTCTACAGCGAATTGTAAAAGGATGTGAACAGATAACACCTTCCCAACCTCAAAGAAAAGGTTTTCAGGTTTTCAGCAACAAGCGAAAATACACGAGGCAAAGTCATTTTCACTTATAAATACGGGTGTGTTTTATGATACATAAGAGAATCTTAAAGGTTAATACCTCACTAATTTAAAAATATGTTCTTAGCAACAAGAACAAATACACGAGACTTAGTCGTGTTCACATTTAAATATGTTTTACAATATTTTTCATAAAGGAAACCAAAAAGTGATTTTTATGTAAATATAGCAGTGCCAACAGAACTTTTCTTGGTTTATTTTCATTTAGATTGTGACATTTTTTCTCTTCCCTAATTGCCATAAAATATTCCAGAACTGAACAAGGCACATAGGGGTATTTTGCCAATCTAACCGGACATTACTTTTTTTTAGCTTACAATGGCTTTAAAAACTTACTGAGTGCACGTAGATCAATGAAGTTTGACAGAAAAATCTCTTATGGTCATAAAATAAGAAAAATCGGGCCAAGAAGAAAAAACTTCGCCTTAGTAGAACTAATCCTACCTCTGAAGAATTCAATTTTTTTTTTAACTTTTCTAAATCTTTTGTTCAGCAAATGCAACTTTTATAGTCAGGGAATGTTCAAAAACCTAAAATTGGACCCTAAAGATTCTTAAATGCTATTTTTCGCCCCTCCCCCTTTTGTGGGCGGTGACATAAAATATTATTTGCAAAAATAATGTAATTATTGAAATCGAAGAGGAGAATATTAATAAAAGTCATTTATGTAATTTATTAGTTTAAAGTATTTAATTCATCTGAAAATAATAATACCCGCCACTTCATCAGCGTTCTTATTTTGCTTTGAAAATAATCCACTTTAAGACTCGTAATATTATAGTTCTTCAGATATGGTTTATTCAATTACTTTATATAAAGGTACCCATCCCTGGGTAATTACTCAGAAACATAGGCTCTATATAAAAATATAAAATTTGTATAGTGTTTTAAATTACCCGCTGACAAAAATAAAAGTTCTCCCAAGTTTGCAGTAACATTGAATCGGTAAAATTGCGTACTTTCACTACTCCTCTCCCTCTTTCTTGGTAATGAGATAGTTTTACTGGAACTACGATAGTTTTTACGTGATGCGAACACAAACAGACAGACAAACAGAAAATCACAGTTTTATTATATGTATAAATAATAAATAATGTACATTAGTAACAATAAATTTTATTTAAGATAATAACAATTAATTTATTTCAAACAAATTAGAAACCAAAAACATTTTATGACCGACAAAAAGGTTTCTTACTCGTATCTACCTGTGCAATATGAGCAAAAATAGAAAAAGGTGAAATTTTGGAAAAATCGCCCCAAAAAAATGAGCAATAATGTGCAACGTTTTTTTCTACATTCTAAAAGTAGATATCAAAAATTTTATAGCGATATATAACATTTTTAGAATCACTTTTTTTGTCTGGCAGGTACAAGGATATGGCATGCCGTAATCGAATGTTGGTTAACTATTCCCTCTTCTAGGAGGCTGGCTAAGTTAAGTTGAACGAACTATGAATAAATGTCGAAATCGAGTTTTTTTCCTTATTCTTTAACCAATTTACCATTGCATATTTAGCTCTGTGAGGGAAAACATCTGTTTTCTATTCATGGTAATTTTATAAATATAATTTTTGATAAATTCGAACAGAACCATGAGTATCTCATGGCGATGGACAAGGAAGCCTCGCGAGATGTCAAGAGGTAGGTCTATGTAGGAACTGTGGTTTATTTTATTGGTCGCAAGAAATGGACCGCTTTAGACGTGGGCGGATTAATCTATAAAGACACTCCTGAGGTAATAGCCTCTCTCTTAGAAAATTGCTTGGGTATAATCAAATTACCTCAAACTGTATAACTTCATTAGTGACTGGTCCAAGACGAAAATTAAAAAAAAGATTTAAGATAATGTCAAGTACAGACCCTACCTAGAAGCGCTTATAATGTTTGAATAGCATTTGGATGTCATAGGGGATTTAAGACTCAGACAAATGCTAGCAATTACAAGAAACTTCGAGACGACAGACTTAAGTCACTAGTCGAGAGTAAAGGCTAATGTTAGCATGAGAATAAATTACTAATTGAGTACTTGAAATCATTTATGAATAATTTGAAGTTGTATTACTCAAACACTGAAAAAAAATACTTACGGTAACACTAAAGTCGATCAATAATTACAAATTCTTGTATTTTGCCCTCTTTCAACACCAATCTCGAATCACAAACAATAATGTTTAAATTTTCCGCACTTTAGCTTTTAGCAGAATCTTTTAAAATTTTGTTATTTTACTTCATTTTCAATTCATAAATCTTAAATATTACGCATGTTTATGTTTAGATAGAAAACAAACTGATGACGAACATTTCTTTGCAGATTTGCAAAGAGATGATGATGATGATGATCTTTTTGTTTTAGCATAAATATTTATTTCATTATTATTATAATCGTTTATTGTGTCATTTATTTCAATACACCTTTTGATTTTGTTTGTATTCATTCAGTAGAATTTGTATTTTCAAAATGTTCCAAAGGTGGCGGCAAAAAACCCTTCAAGTCACTGGCCTACTCCACATGAGCTCCTTTTTGGAGATTTTTTATTTTTTTCATACAATTTTGTTTACCTTCTCTGCTGTTCACATTGTTGTCTGTCTCTAATGGTGGTTCGGTTTTACTCCCGCTGATTATGGCTGATTTAATCCTATTTAATGCTTGATATTTATTTGCTCGTATTTTGGATATTTTCATATAAAATAAATATTAAATATAAAAATATTGATTTGGTTCAGTTTTGTTTTATTTTAAAAATTAACGTTTAAATATCGAAAACAAAAAAAACAAAACTAATTCATTTCAACGTTTCTATAGATTCATAGTTTTAATTTAGTTGGTCTTGTTTCTTCTCACTGATCAGCAATTGAATTTAGAAACAGGCACTAACCACAAATGATTGGGTTAAATTTACTACATTTAACGGACTTGAGGTTCTAAGGCAAAAAGAAACCCAATAAACCAAGTTTGTCCAAAATTGTTGTAAATATGGATTTTTTATAGAGGAAATTAACACGCCTACGATTTTATTAAAAAAAAAATATTCCCTTTAAAGCCATTATAAATGATTATTACACTGTTCTTCTCAAAAAATGGAATCAATAGCAAGCATATAAAAGGTTAATAAGAATCGACTTTCAGCTTTTTTTCTATCATGACGAGATTTTTTGAATGGGCGTGGCAAATATTACTCCCTTAGTCTAGCGTTGACATTAGTATATTTCATAATATCTCGGGAAAGGTTTATCTGATTTTGACAAAGAAAAACTTGAAGATTAGGGACACAAAAAAAATGTTTGCTTCAATTAATGGTTTTAATTAGTTTCTGATACAAATTTAATTAATTTTTTTAATTGATTTATTTACATATGTATGTATATAGATATAATTAAAAAATATAAAACTGAATAACGAAATGAATACCAATTTTGCAAATGATTTGCTGATAGTTCTTGTGTCTACGAAACTATTAAAATATGTATGGAAATCTTATCTTATTTATTTTTGACGCTTCACGATAAATTAAACATAAAAATACTGGAATTTAAAAAATCAAGTCCAATTGGAGGTGTTAGCATGTAACACTCTTGCAAACATTATAGATCCTCAGCGACCTTTTCAGTCATCGAAGGGTTAAGTTAGGCTGATTTCAAAAATGAACAAAGTCTAGTGTATTTGCCTAACGCCGCAGTACAAAACATTGACAATGTATACCCTTTCAAAACACCGTCGACAAGTATTAGTAACGCAGTAAACAGGGCATCAGTTTTAATAGGCTTTTTACACTGATCAACATCTAATATCTACCACCAATTTGCGAAGATGTTGACATATTTCCATAAGAATTACACAGGGCTAAAATTGAACATTTTTCAACATCTTCACAAGATGTTCCTAACTCAGTTTGTTCCATTTTACATCATTCATTTATGTGCAAGAAGAATTCATATCAGGTGAGAGCACTACTGCAATAGCTACAACAAAACAACAACTTTGACATTCTACTAGCATATATAAAACAATGTATTTTTGATAATACATTAGCAAAAAAGGAGTGCAAAAAATAATTAGCTGTGCTAACACTGCCACCTGGCCTATTTTCGCCTTGTTTATGTGGAACAAATATAAAAAAAATATTTGTCTAAAAATGAGCGTCATACAAATGTCAACCTAAAATTTTACATCTAAAATGCTTTCTATAACTTAAATACTCTATATTAACAATAACCCAAGTTTGTTCTAGCAAAGCAACAATTATTTAAATTATAAATATTTTCTATAAACCAATATTTTTGTGTTTTATTAGCTAAATTATGCGCCTTTACTTTTAATTTTTTGACAGTTGAGTTGATGGTAGATGTTAGATGTTTCAAATGTAAACCGATGTTTTACAATTTCAACATCTCCCAAACATACGTTTCACTAAGATGTTAGTTAGTGTAAAATGCCTAGTTGATGCATTGTTTCGCAACTTTGCATATATACATGATTTAAATAAGGGAGCACAAATGTATACAGACTTTGTAATGATACATTTTGGAAGTCATCCTTATTAAAACAATTTTTTTTTATCTGTTACTGGGTACCGAGTATTGATAATTTTTTAATATACAAAAGAAGTTAATAGATACTTTTAGGATAGTATTTTTAGAAATAAAATTAATAGAATATTTGACGCCTACAACGATAAATTTTCATTGTTATTATGTATTGAAAGTATTGACTACAATTGAATACCCAATCGAGTAATTTAATGTACTAGAAATTTCCAGCACTACTGGCAATTTCCATGGCAGCAGTCGTTTCGACATTACTTGGACCTCGCAGGTTCTTATCTTCCAGCTTCAGGCACCTTGCAGTAAGATTCTCCTTGATATTGTGTATATGCTCACAGACACTCGGTGGTTTGCGTGGGTATGCCTGCTTAACTCTCATAGTTTTATTTTTATTATTATTAGTTTTATTAATATTATTCTCTTCTTATATTATCTTCTTTATATAAGTTTATTGCTAAGAGGAAAATTTTTAGGTAACCCTACTGTTTTAGTTACAATGTCTGTCCGTCTGTCAGCGCCCCCTATCCCTGGAACCGTAAAAGGAAGTCTTGCAATTTTCACACAAGTTGTATTACTCTAGCCGTTATAACAACAAATACTAAAACGTATAGGGTGTTCCGAAAGGAACGAGATCTTCGGGTATATGTTTTTATTTCTTGAACTGTAGAAGGTATACACTTGAAATTTACACACAGGAATTATGTTCGCTAAATAAACAAGTATAAAAATAACTTACAAATTAAAGGGTGTTCCAGCAGTGACGTGATGTGCAAGTATATGACCTAATTTTTGAACCGTAACAGTTAGACTCTGTTTCGACAGTGACATGTTTTTTACGAATATGGCCTTATTTGTTGAATAAAAATTTTTTACAAATGGTTTATAACTATGGCCAATATAACAAATAGTAAAAATTAAAGAGTGATCCGACAGTGACATAATTTGCAAGTGTGTGCGTCTAAACCGTTCTTGATTGATTTTCAACAAGTGGATAAAGTTTTTTCTGATGATCTAAATGCAACTTGAAACATAAAAAATAAATTGGTAATTAGTATAATAATAAATATTAAATTACAGTCTACTAACTTTGTAACATTTTAACAATAATGTTGTTTTAGTAAATTAATGTTTTATAATCGTGACTCTTTTCTTACAAAAATTCAAAAACAAGTCAGTAACTGCAGTAAAAAAAAACATTGCACAAACCAAAGAAAACCTAAATCTTAAAGTAACTTGAATGTGAGCTTTTAAAATAAAAGTTAAATTTTATTTGCAGGCAAATACTCTGCTTTTAGATTGACTGCTGGGTCAAAAAAAATTTTAAGGCGGATCAACATAAATGTGGACATGAGTGTTTGTGTTAAAAAGATCTTACTTTCTGTGACCACAACGATAACATTTAACATTTATTTCTCTCTTGTTTTGCTGTAACCTGCCTAAATACGATTACAACTCAATATTTATTTGTTGCTTTCCACAGCAACAGCAACAGAAACAAACACTACAACAACAACAGAAAACAGAAAATAAATAAAAATTACAAACAACATGGTCATAATCTAGTCAAGCTTACATTCAATGCAACAGCAACACTAACAACGACAACAGCAACAACATCAAACTCTGTTTTGTTGCAAATCGTTATGTACAACGAGTAACAAAATTTGTAAACGATTCAATTTGGAGAAAACGTAACGTTTCGTCGGCAAAGATGAAATAAAATGGACTCAATAAATGCAACAAACATACGAGTACAACAAAAACAAAAACAATTTAATAGTACACCCAATAGTACAAAAACATTAGCAAAAATATATTCTTTTTTATTTAAGCCTGGCCAGAGAAACACTGCCACAGGAACAGACTGAATGAAGTTCCCCCGTACAGTTGATGGAGATTGTAATGATGACACGCTGTGGAGGGGTATGGAAAAAGGCAATATTTAGCATGAATATACTACATACATATATAAACATGATTATTTTTTAGTTGTTCGAATTAAGGTGGATAATATTGGTAACTGAATGTAGACTTCAGTTGAGCTGAGTCGAAAGGTGTATATGACCGAGCATAAAGACAAATATTGATTTAAAATTATCTGTGCGATACGAGTAGAGTTACAACTGTGTACGTTGTATCGTTGTGCAACTAGGTTTCTTTTTTCTTTTTAGTTTTTGTTGGTTACATTTTTGTTTGTTCAAGAATTGTTTTGAAGCCAACTTAAAATTTATTAAGACATTTAGCTTCAATAAGCAAATGATCAATTGGCGCGAACATTTAAATCTGATAACTAAAAATCTAAATCGATTTTATCGTTACGAATTTAAGACAACTCCATACTTATGTATGTGTATAGCCACACATACATACATATTGCTTACATTTATACAAGGGACGGGAAATTTCCATATATTTTTAGAAATTATTTAAGGTGTAATTTTTGTTTTTAGTTAGATCACTACTCAGGGGACGACACCTACTTATGCAGTGCATTGAGCCGAAACTAGAAAATTAGGGTTTAGAAAGGAGGATATAGGGAGTAGTGCTATTGAGTGATCGAATTTTTTTCATACATTGATAATGACAGGAAAGATTTCTGTATGGAGTTTATTCAACATTTGGATTGCGATTTACAGCCCAATTGAGGTCAATGAATTTGCTCTTAATGAGAAGCTTGTTTAATGCAAAAAAATGTGTGGGTAGCGTGTACAACTTCCCTGATTCTATTAGAGCACAGTTCAATATATAGCGAAACCCAACCCACATTGCGTCTATGCTCCAACGAATCAATAGAGTTGGATATCCTGTTGTCACCAACGAGCTTCTTTAGTCTCTCCTGTACGCGGTAGCTTCAAAATAGGCTTTAATGCGCCGGCCCATACATAGATGTTGTATTCTATTTTGGGCCCTTTTTCTTTTGATGCCTATAGCGTTAAGTTCCCTAAGAAGAAGGAAACAGTTGCTTGATTGGTTTTAGTGCCTCATATTAGTACTAACTGTTCAAATAAAGAAAAACAGCCGTTATGATGTGATCAAGAGTAACGTCAGCACTTAGCCGTGTTGGCCCTTATCTGACGGTGTTCTTAATATGTAGACCAGAACCCCCATTGTGTCATATTCATACTGTAAACAACACATGTTCTTCCAGAATAAGGTGTAGCACTGCGTCATGGTAGGGACATAAACTCGAATGACAATTAATAATGATGCTCTAGAATTGAGTCAATCCCGAAATATTCTCTGACTTATATCCTTAACTAGTTTTTCATCGCTTAATTTGGCTATCCAACTCATGTGGCATGTCGAAATGCGGTTGTCTTAATTGTCGATAACATTTTTGCAAAGCTCAGGTTCTGCGTCAGTTATTTTGCTTCCTCTACTTCTAAAATCGTAGTAATTTTAGCATCATAGAAACCTCTCTACGTATATCCCCTGAAGAAAAAAATTGCAAATCTTTTTTCCAAATTCGCTGCATAGTGGAAGCGAATGTTCCAAATTTTTCCACAGTGAATGCCTTAATAGAATGATTGGTAGTGCGCTAGTCTATCAGTCTGGGGATAGCGGGTTCGATTCCCGCCTAAGACTCTGGTGGTTTCCTGCAGACAAGCAAAAAGACAAGATCAAGCATCATTAGAATTATCTTTAAATCAATTATCCCCCAATGGTTTCCATATATAACCCCCGAAGAAACATTATCAACGTCTAGGAATCTTGCTATGAAAAGGACTTGAACAAAAGAATTGGATAAATAATATTATTTGCCAATCATTATTTGGAAAACATTCTTCTTAGAATGCTGGATGATGTTGAACTCCTTCTTATGTTTTCACAGATTCAAAATATTAGCTTCCCTTAAAGAATGTATCATTGTTTATGCGAAATCGTTACATTCCCAAAATATAATTCTTGGCGTCTCTGATTAACTGATTTGGTTAATAAAAGAAACAAAAAAGAAATTTGCTAGAAAATAATGAAACTCTTTTTGTTTTATGTTTTAAACACACCCTCTAAATAAGATGTCACTTTCACAAATAGAGAACCAGAGATGAAGATAAAATTAGTAACCAAGAAATTATAATGAATTACATCATAAATTGATCTTGTCTGATAAAACAATAATAATAAAAACAAAATACTTACAACAAACTCGAAATAGAAATAGAAATAGAAATAGAAATAGAAACAGTAGCATGGCGAAGCCATTAGTATTACAACGTTTTCATGTTCAAGTCTAAGCATATCGAATAAGCACAGACAGACAGACAGACCGACCTTTTTTTATTCGGAAAATTAATAACTTCATTAGTTGCGTCGTCTACCTTTCAAAGCAACATTTAGTAGTTCATTTTTTATGTGTTTTTCACTTGAGTTTTTTAAATTTTTTCTTGTTTTCAAAAAACTTTATCTCTCTCATTACATCAGATTATCAGATCATTAAAAATGTCAAACAGAATTTAACACAAACGCTACTGGGTACACAAGTGAATCCTTCTTTTTTCTTCAAATACATTAACTATGGTCTGGTTGCATAATGTCATCATCATTTCGTTTAAGCCAAATAAACATTGAAAAACACCCATTCGTGCGATAAGAACTGTTTTGATGGGGAGGGTTTTAAATGATGATGGGAAAATGGAAATAAACAAAAACTAAAAAACATCATAATGATCTACAAGAACAGCATAATGATATATAAGTCATAAACAGGTAAACTCAAACGCGTACACAAACTGGACGCAATTAAATTAAAATGAAGCAGCAAAAAGAATAAAACTGATTTAAATTTAGTCTTGTATTCAATAATACCGGACCTGTTTAACTATCCCTCCAAAACCTTTGAAAAAATATTTTATTGATTACTAGCACTGGCCGCGATGTCCGTCTGACATCTGTGTTCGGGTTGGAATCAACTTTGCCAAGGTACCAGAAGAGATACAGGCAATTTAAGCCCACCAGTCTGTCAGGAATAGTTATGAAAATTTTGCTATTACAATTCAGCAACATCAAAACATTCCATTCAAGGCTGCGAGTAAAAAACCACGCCTACCTATATTTTTTCTAGTTTTGGATTGCTTTTTTTGTTACTAAATATTAGACCGCTACCGATCGTATACAGATCTCGGGTGGAAATAACTCCCAGGGAGAGGCGACTTTAAATTTGTTTTTAGGTTGATTGGATTTTTCTGCTTTGATTTATATTAAATGCTTTTATAGAAAGCAATAAACATAGAGGAGGCCAAAGGACCAACAGGGTGGCCACTGGAAACCAGAATTGGTTAATGGGTTTTTTTTCCTATAGTCTGACTATTCTAAGGCAATATGGATTGCAGGACGGTCCTACGGAGCCCAGCGGGAGGGTGATGGGCCCTTTTCAGGATAGGTGGTTGTTTCGGGTTAATATTGACTTCAGTTTTGTCGCCGAATATAGCTTTGTATTAGAAATATCTGATTACACATTATGGTTAATTTTAATCGACTGTATTGAAAGTCCTTATTTTGTTTGGCCTTTAGGAAGGCGTTGGCCTACTTATACAATCTCATGCTTACTTATACTTACTAATGTTCCCCTGAAGGTGTCTCTACCTTTTTTCCAATCATATTAAGAGATTGGCGTTTATTTTCCTTTTGAGAAACGACGACTCCAAGTCAACACAAATTAACAGGGCCATCCCTGAATCTTTCTGTACCTTATTTCCCTTTTTATTAGGAGATTTTTTCTTTAGGAAAGAGGACTCCAACTCTACAATAGCTTAAAAGGAAAAATTTTTCCTGTTTTAATCGTCTAAAGTGATGAAGAATATTCTTCGTTTTTTGTTTTCTTTTCGGAAGTTGTCAGTATAGGTGAAAAAGCAGAGTTCGCTATTCTTGCTTAGTTCGGGACTTGCTTAGTTTGTGTTGACTGTTGTTTGAATTTGATGTAAAGTGATGAATGCATGTGTGATCAATAGTTATTTATCGGCGAAGAAAATGTATGGGAAGAATTATACACAACCTTGAAATCAATTATGATTATTTGGCTTGAGCTCGATGGTGATCTCTCTGATACTGATTGCTACTTCGTACACAATTTTTCGTTCAAAATTGTATTTTCTTCATCATTTAATATTCCCGCAACCACAACTAGTTTATGCACTTCAACTCGTCGGTTCTATCGTTCAATATATCCGCTTTTACCGAATCAGCTGCCTATGCAACAGGAGCTTGGTTGCTAGTATACAAACTCTAGATTACGGTCGGCATCAAGTTTTAACATTGGCTTATCTATGTAATGTAGACTTGATTTCGTCAAATCCTTCGACTGAAATTGACTTGAAGTCTTGTAAGGAACAGTAATGTTAATATCCAAAGTAACTTTTATGAGAAGATCTGCAAGGAACAGAAAAAAATATGTTCACCAATGAAAATTTTTAATTAGTTTCAGAAATTTAATTAAGTAATTATTTGATTTAATTATTTATTTAATTAAGAACATTTTTTTGTCTGTTTTAAACAAGTATATAATTGAATCTTTTTAATTTAAGACTACAACCTTTAATTGTTTTTTTTTTTTTCTGTGTACTTACGTGGGAACTAACAGACCCTGACAATGGGTACAAGGGCTGAGAGTTTAATATCTGTGACAACTTTAGAGTAATGAAAGATGGGGCTACTTTAAAAATGGGAGAATCACGGAATTTCATGAAATTTTTACTATCCTAACCCCTAAGTAAATTAGGAGCTAGGATATAGCAGTGGTTAAAATCTACAAACCTTTAAAGATATCAGGAGTCTGTGTTATGTGGGAAACTTTAAATGGTGCTTTAGGGGCATTTATGTAGAACGAAATGTACTTAAGTACACACAATCTCAGTACTTTAAGCTCTTAACTATGCATGTAATAGGGCACGACTTCATTGGCTGTGTCTATTCAAGTGCAGAAAATAAAAATGTTGGAGTATATGAATGCCCTGTACTTCTTGACATTCGACTGAAAATAACTACTTGAACTACTTCTTATTGTTTTAAATAACAAAACACTGCTTATATAAGACGTATTACGAAAACATTGATTATGAAGATGAATACAACTATAAACATAAAAAATTATAATTACAGTCACCACAACCATACTTTTTCTCTGAGTGCACACTTTAGGTACCAATTGCTTCACAATTGTCATAATAAAGATCAATCTCTTTTAAACTGTGTGTTTTTTAAACTCTATTAGATAATTAGATAAGAAATTGACAAAATAACATTTAAATGAAACAGTGTTGATGACACAACAAGATAATCATCATTAACGAAGATGTATTGAGGAAGTCTGGTTCTTTTAACTGATTTCTAAAAGTGAATTCTATATGAGTATTTTTTTTGGCATCTGCCTGCTTAACTGTGTTAAATGGGCAGATGGTTAAAAAAATTTAAACAAATAAATTTCAAGTTATTTTAACAGAAGAAATAAAATTTTAGAAAAAATATCACTGATAATATTTTAAAAATGATTCTTTCAATTTAAAAAAATCCATTGCAACTTTTTAATTTTCTCAATTCCAAATTGAAAGTCTTGAATTTATCGCAAGGAGGAAGAAGTCGAATAACTTGCAGTTAACTCAGATATTGCTAGCCACGTCCTTATGCCTGCCAGCTTCATTTCTGCTCATATTTTATTTTAATCAGCAAAGGAAGAGTCAGTCCTCTTCAATATGTAAAAGAATGAGAAGTAGATTCACCAATAAGTACATTGGATATCTATCCAGTGAATTCTTATTTTTCACCAAGTACAGATAAAACTGGTTCAACAACAAACAATAACCATTTTAATTCAGATTTTACGAAGAGAACAATTGTCAAAGTTGTCACTTTTCGTTAAACTATTATTAAAGAATAGTAATTACAAATACATATTCTTTTTTTTCATACCTTATTTATTGTATCTTCAATATTTTTGAACTAACAATAATTACTCGTATCTTAAGTCTTAAGTCTAAAATATAAAATATTCTTTTTAAGTCCAGCCAGTGCTAGACAAAACTAATGTTTGTTTCACGGATTTTGCAATCATTTGCTGGTCATCTCTCTAATGTACGGCCAAGAAAAGCAGTATCTCTTATTTTTAGTCGAATGTAACCAGATTCATTCAGCATGCTACGCGCCAAAGGGTTTGGATGAGATTCAATCCTCTTTAGATATGTGACTGCATGTTTCGCTATTTCTGCTTTAACTGATGGCATGTTTAGGTCTTTGTGGATGTTCGAATTTTTTATATACCAGGGAGCAGATGTAATTATACGAAGAATTTTATTTTGGCGCAGTCTGAAAGCTGTGGTATCATTTGGTTATTTATGCGAATAGGAGGGCATGAGTCCCTACGCAGTGTGAAAGTTATGTGAGTACATTTTTGTTCATTCACTTTTATTCTCCATTTTTCTAGCCATTTTTCCAAATTGAGTATGTGGTCTTGTAAAAGTTGTGATGCTTCTTGGGCACTTTCATGAATACTTAAAAAAGCTGTGTAATCTGCAAAAGTTGATGTGTGGACTAGGGTGCTAATTGGCATATCTGATGTGTACAGTAAATATAAAATTGGTTCTAAAATACTACCTTGGGGAACTCCGGCTTCAATAAGCTGTGGCGAGCTTAAAAAGTCGCCTTCTTTTAGAAAAAACTTGCGTTTCGTTAAATAATCTTTTAAGAGCTTATACAAGTTTTCGGGCAAGTTCAGCTTTAGCTTAAATATTAGGCCTTCGTGCCAAACCTTATCGAATGCTTGAGAAACGTCGATAAAAACCGCAGAACAGTATTTTTTTTCTTCTAAGGTCGTTTTAATTACATTTACTAATCTGTGTGGAATACATCCATTCGCGCTAAGAATTGGATTCATTGGATTCAGCTTAGTTATTAATATTCTCTCAAACAACTCTGACATGTTTGATAAAAGGCTTATAGGTCTGTATGATTCTACTTTTGTATGGTCTTTTCCTGGTTTAGGAATCATAGTAATCAGAGAAACCTTCCACTCTGTGGTAAAGTACTCAAGACGTAATATGGCATTAAAAACAAACAGAATAATTCTGCGACCTATACGGGGCAATTCAACTAACATCTTGTTACTTGTTTTATCAACGCCAGGGGCTTTTTTGGTGTTTAAATCTGCTATTGCCCTTTCAATATCGCTAAATTCAAATCTTAGGGGTACTACGGCACTAGTCTCTACTGGTGGCGACTCAACTATATCAGTACACATATTTGGAGTGAAAACCTTTTTCAAATGATCAACAAATGAATTACCTTTTTCGGTATCATTTCTTGCCCAGTCTCCACAAGAAGTTCGCAAGGGAGGCTTACGTACGACTGGCCTTTTAAGGTTTCTACATGCACGCCATAATGAATAATCTGATTTTGCAGTTGCGTCGAGGTCTTCCAAGTAATTTTGCAGAGTTGCTACTTTTCGATATTCTAGAAGCTGTCTTAGCCTTTTTGTGCAATCTTTAAGTCTAGATTTGAGTTCAGGAGATCTGTGTGATTGCCACTCTCTTCGAATTTTCCTTTTTTCAGCCAAGAGCCTCTCGACATCTACAAAGTCAATTTGATTACAAGTACATATGTATGTATTTTGTAATGGCTTTTAAATCAATGAGCAATCTGTGTTATAAACAATATAATTAAAAGGTACTTGAGACTACTAATTTTATTTAACAAGGGTATTACAACAACCTGCATATGATATAAAACAATTGAAACAAAACAAATACATTTTCTTCATGGCTCCATAAAAGGGACTATTCAACAGTGACATTCATTGAAAATTTATTTTAAGACCTTAATGAAATTTGAAAACAATAGCTGAGTTTAAATTTGTTATGGACTCGAAAGAATGGCCAATTCTGTTCATTGAAATTATGTTTTAATTGTATTTTATATTGTCAATGGTATTGACGTCATTGGCAATAGAAAAATGAGAATGAAGTGTTAAAAAACCTTTCAGTTTAGAAAAATTTATTGAGTTTCTTACCGTGCATAATAACGAAGACAACACCATTTTTAATTGAAATTGAAAATTAAATTAAATTGAGAATTTGAAAATAATTAAGTTGAGAAAATTCACAATATTATTATCTTCATATCTGTCGTAAATGTTATGCCAATCAGACTAACCGTTTAGAAATGACAGATTATTTCATTTGGCTTTTTTCCGCTGTACAGTGTAGGAGATAAAGTAAAAACAATTAGTTTAATATTGAATGTTTTTTTGTTACTTCAGTTTAATCGTTTTTTATTTAATTAATTTAATTCTCTATTTATATTAATATTATAATATTTATAATATATTTTAAATATAAATTATTCAGAATTATGCTAACTACCCATAACTTTTATAATAAAAATGTAAGTAATTTGTCGGGGGAGAACCTAGTTTCTGTACGTTCTTCACCTAGGTTGCTTAGGCCATATTTAACAAGGTGGCAGTGCAAGGCAAAGCTAATATAAGAGAGATATCTTTTTAATATTGTTATATGAAGTTTGACATTAAAAATTTATTTTAAGGATAAATAAAATCATTATTAATGTCAAAACCATGTAGAAAAAAATGTTTATAAATTTTATGCTCTCTTACGCTGCCACCGTGTTAAATATGCCTTAGGCCAGATCATCAGAAAACCATTTTTTCTAATTTAGAAAAACCCAAAATAATCTATAAGCAATCAAATCAAACTGAATAAGAATTCTCTTTCACCACACTGAGCTCATATCACCTCCTTAAATCAGTTTAACTCATTAGTTTAATTCAGCTCTCTTGTTCAGTTCAGTTCAGCTCCTTCTCGCTCTTCAGCTCAATAGTTCATATTTTTTTTAGATCATGTATCGGTTAAATTGGTTAAATTTTAAGGTCCAATGTTGAATGTGAACCACACGTAAACGTCAAGTTTTTTTTTTTTTTGCATTTAATTTGACATTTCTCAATTTCAATCATGGAAAGATACACAATAGAGCAATGGTCAGAATGGTGGCAAGAAATGGAAACAGTGGATGATCAATTTTCGAAGAAAATCATCTTCAGTGATGAGGCACATTTTCACCTCAGTGGATTCGTCAATAAGCAGAATTGCCGCATTTAGGCGTATTTTTTTTCCAAAATGAGACCAGTCTGGCAGTTACTGTGAATGATGTTCGCTATCGTGAGATTATAACGAACTTTTTATGGCCCGAACTGCAAGCTATGGATGTGGACGATATGTGGTTTTAACAGGACGGTGCCACTTTCCACACACAGCTAACGAAACTATGGCTCTTTAGCGCGACAAATTCAATGGCCGTCTTATCTCACGTGGTGGCGATGTCAATTAGTTGCCAAGATCACGTGGTTTCACACCCTTGGACTTCTTTCTTTGGGGTTATAAGAAAGAAACGATGTACGTCGATAAGCCAGCTAAAAGATGAGATAATTCGGCCCCTTAAAATTTAACCACCCTTTATATAAGAAGTTTGACAGTAAGAGTAGCCGCAAAATTGATTTTTTGTAGAATCGCTATTACTTGTTAAATATGTTTTTAATTTATATTATTCTAGCGTTCCCACCTTTTGCACCACTTTTTGATTAAAAATGCTTTAACGCTTTAAGGAGTCTGTCAAAATTAATCTTAGAAATTATTGTAGTAACAACTTTTATTTATAGGGTTCCGTACCCGTACCCTATTGTTCCGTCCTTCAGCGACTTCTATCTAATGAACCATAATAGGTGGAGTCTTGAAATTTTTACAGCCACTAAAACAGTTACTAAAAATTAAAGGGTGTTCCGACAGTATATGGTATATGATTTGATAGTCGACTCTTCAAATTTTCAAAGAAGGTGTATTACTATGGCAACTGTAGCTGACCTACTGAGCAAAAGACGCTCACTTTAATGAACTTACAAGCACAACTCTAGAATTTGTCATAAAATATAATTTAGTATAAAACGCACCAAAAATAGTCAATTTAACTAAAATAATAATAATTCTCAGAAACGATTAAATTTATATTTAATTTTTTATTTATAAAAATATTTATATAATACTTATAGATACACACATACATATGTATGTACGAGACATATTCTTTTATATTATTGCATAAGAGTTTTCTAAATGCGGTTTGCATCAAACAAAATTTGTAAATAACATTTATAGGCGGTTATTGCTTTTATTCAATTGTCCTCAAATGCATAAAAAATAATTCGATAAATTTAAATCAAAAAATCTCCAGACAATTTCTATCAATGAACAAAATCTTGCCATAAAACTGCTTTACTTTCTGCTACGGCAGACTACAAGATTGAAGATTGAAATGTAACTCGGTTGTTATCACAACTTCTAACCACCCTTATTATGATTGACCGACTTAAACACTTGTGTTCTCATTAAAACAAACCGTTTGATGTCGTTGTAGGTGGTACTTTGTCTGGACTACCTGTACACCCTTGAATTTACACCTCTTTTTCAGATTTCTCTTGTTGTCTATTGTCCTCTATCGTTGCTAACTGTGGCTTATCTTAAAAATGCTCATGTCTTCCTTTTTTTTTGGATTTTGTATTAATTGTGCGTCAAATTGTGTAACCAATAAAAAACATAAAAAAGTAAAACGAACTAACGATGGGTTGCTGGTTGCTTATCAAATGAATGACTGACTGTAACTGCCACCGTTGGCGGAAAAAACATTCATTTGGTTGTTCGCTAAGATCTAACAAAAAAATCTTTGTAAGATTTATTAATTAAGATAAAAATTAAGGAAAAAATACAAGCTAGAAGACAAAAATTACAATTTATTTCTATAATTAAATTTATTATAGTTTAAACTGGCAGTGTCCGCCACGTCGTCAGCGTCCTGGCAATATTTTTTGTTTCGATTTTGGTTTGAAAGTAATCTGCATTTTTACTCTTACTTTTATAATGCTACAGATATGGTTTATATATTTAATTTATATAGAGGTACCCGTTTCTGGATAATAACCACGGTTGTTGCAGCATAGGCTTCACATAAAATTCTATTTTTGTAGAATTTTATTAAAAGTGTCTACGATTTCATACTTAAAAAAATAAATGGTGCTGCCAAGTTCATTAAATCATTAAATCACTTTCTCTTGGAAATGAGATGTATTTATGAGAAAAAGTATTCTATTTTAGAATCAAAACCATTCCATATAATCTCGTTAAAATTCATCCAGATACTAACACATCCAGACAGACAAAAAATACTGCTGAAGTTTTTTTATATGTAAGGGTGATCCATTTCGAGGTACTTGTATTAATAGCCTTTTTTGACAGATCACTTGTGAGTCGTGTCATGCTGTCATGTTATTTTTGTTTAGTATTGTTTGGCATTTCATAATGGAAAGACTTACGCCTGAATCTATGGGCTCTTGAAAAGTTCCAAGAAGATCTGTCGTTTTCAAGGCAAATTTTGTTTAGCGATGAGGCCCATTTCTGACTCAATGGGTATGTAAACAGACAAAATTGCCGCAGTTCTGAAAGAGCTTCAAGAGCTGCCACTTTATCCAGAAAAAACAACGTGTGGTTTGTGGGCTGGTGGAATCATCGGTGCATATTTCCTTAAAAATGATGCCGGTGCGAACGTAACCGTCAATGGCGACCGTTATCGTGCCATGATAACCGACTATTTGATACCTGAAATTCAAGCTCGTGATCTCGCCGACATTTGGTTTCAGCAAGACGGCGCCACTTCCCACACATCGCATCAATCAATGGATTTATTGAGAGAACATTTCGGTGAGCACATAATTTCACGTTTTGGGCCGGTCGATTGGCCACCAAGATTGTGTGATATCACACCGTTAGACTTTTTCCTGTGGGGATATGTAAAGTCTAAAGTTTATGCGGACAAACCCGATTCAGGCCTTATAGGAAAAGATCATGCGTGTCATTCGCCAGTTACCAGTCGAAATGCTCGAACGAGCCATCGAAAATTAGACTCAACGGATAGACCATCTGCGACGTAGCAACGGTCAACATTTAATAGACATAATCTTCAAAAAATAAATGCCAAAGAATGTTCTTTCAAATGATAATAAACATTCTCCATTAAATTTGAATTTTCTGTGTTTTTTTTTTTTTTTTTTTCTTTAAAAAATAGGGAACCTCGAAATGGATCAGCCCTTATATGGAACCAGTTAACGGTTTTAATTAGTTGCAGATACAACTTTAATTTAATTTTTAATTTATTCAATTATTTATTTAATTCAAATATTATTTTATTTATTCTTAATGAAATATATAATTGAGTCAATGTAAAAATTAATTAAATTTGTATCTGAAACTTATTAAAACCTTTAATTTTTCTGTGAATGTATTCCACGAGTATAAACAATGTATCCAAAAAATATTTTAACCAAAATTTGCTGAAATTAATTTGTAAATGACTAGGGATCCCCAAATGTGCTTCGCTGCCCCTCATTGCCGATAAATCAAGGAAACATTTTCAAGTAAAAATATGGCCAAACTTTAACTCTAAAAGGCACGTTGTTCTCAAAGTAACCTATGTCAAATTTACAGAGGGTTACTATCGCAGTTAGGACAATATGGGAGCACGAGGCCTTTTTGTCCTAACTAACCACTAAGTTTTATCCCAAAAACACACTTTATTCTCTGTACTTTAAGAATAAAGAATAAATTTCAACACTCCACTTTGTATGCAAGCTACACTTTGTGTGGGAGGTATCACGACCGCTGTAAAATGCAGCAATTTTCTGCTCGACTATGCAAAATAATATTTTTCTTTATAACAAGAGAAGTAACACTCAAGCAATTAATGCCTATATTAACTGTTACTTCCTTTGGTTTGGGATAGTAGTAGATAGAGATAGATAGAGATGGTTAGTGTGATAGTAAAGCTTCGCTTATGGCAACACTGCAATTGCAAGTGGTGATTATTTTTAGAACAGTGCTGCAAGCGCCTCTGGTGTTATATAGGCGAATTAGTTTGAAGCTAGTATAGCCAATTTATAATTATTTTACTTCGCCGGCAATTTAGTGCTATGTGGTAATTCCGGCGAAGGAGGTTTCTTGTTATAAAGAAAAATTAATACATATCAGAAAAATTGATGTTTGCCACGGCTAAGTATTGAACTCGTGACCATTGCTTAGTAGTCAACGTGCTAACCACTTAAGCTACAGCACCCACAAATATGGGGGTTTTTCGGTTAAGCGCCAGATTTTGGTCTGGGTTTCGCTGCCCTATCATGGATGCAAAGGAAACTAGAGAGAAAATAAAATTGTATCTACTGGAATAATGTTGCTCACTGAAATTTGTATTATCCGTCAAGTTTTGTATAAATATTATTTGGAAAGCGATTTTCAGAATACATATTATGTTCCTTTCAATAAAATACACAAATAAATAACTAAATGAGACGTTTTTTTTTTCGTTTCCTGAACAATTTTAGAAATTTCGCTTAATACATTATTATGGGAAGGTATCGATATTTCAGTAAAGCGACCAAATGTTGTGGTAATCGGTCTAAATGTGGGTGCAGGAAGTGGATTTATATGCTCATGTTGTACCCTACCTCCTTCAAGCTCTATAGCATGGACTCAACAAGCTTGACATGGTCGTCAGATTTATTGTTGCCTAGAAAATTACTCATAAACAAAACGATTGAATTCCAAGCTTTGCATTCGACTTCAGTCATTGATTTCACAAAATTAGGATATTTTACGAGTTTTCCAATCTGTGGACCATCAAAAATAACAGCTTTCAATTTTTCAAATTCGCCACTTATGTCAAGCGCCTTCTCAAACTGTTTCATTATGCTGAGTTTAATACGAAGTGCTGGGCTAAACTAACGTTTATAAAATTGTTTGTACCAACTTTCAGTGTTTCATTACTTGTTTTAGAAGATATTGTAAAATACATATAATCGGTGTAAATTATAAGCGTCAGCCCATAACTGTTTAAATGAAAGACCAGAGCAAAATCGTGTCACTTTCAAAACAATCTTTAGTTTTTGTTTACTTTTTTGTACTTGTTATAGAAGACAAATTACATATAATTACATTATATATTATAATATCATTTAGGTTCAAAAATAATTGCCTTACTTTCGCAAAACTCTTTAATTTGCATTTTCTATAGTTTGTGCTATGCGAACATAATTTTACACACTGTACAAATTTAGGTTTAAAAAGTTAAAGTCATATTCACAAAAATCGCATCACTATCGAAACACCCTTTAAAATTTAGTAATTGTTGAACCTATTGCGGTTCAAAAAAGACAGCTTATATACGTCAAAAACATTTCACCGTCAGAACACCCTTTAATTTTTAGTATTGTTATAGCGACCGTAGCAACCCATCTTCTGAAAAAATTTCAAAAGTCTACCTATTACGGTTAAAAAGATAAGGCCATATACGTGGAAATCTTGCCACTGTTGGAACACCCTTTAATTTTATTATTTGTTATAGCGGCCACGGTAATATACTTTCTATGAATATATCAAGAGTCTACCTATTACGATAACAAATTAGGCAATATTCTAGAAAAACATGTCACTATCGATACACCCTTATTATTGGTTATAGTGGCCATAATAATACTACACATTCTGGGAAAATTTCAAGAGTCTACCTATTTTTAGGCCACACACATGCAAATAACGTCAATGTCAGAACACCCCTTTATTTTTGGATTTATTTTTTATACTTGTTTATATAGCAGACATAGCTTTAATTCCTGTTAATTTTAGGTGCCTGCCTCCTACAGTTCAAGAAATAAAGATATATACGCGAATAACACGTCACTTTTGAAATACCCTATAATTTTAAGTATTTTTTGCTATAGCGGCCACTGCTATACACCTTGTGGGAAAATTTCAAGAGTCTATCTATTACGATTCCTGAGATAGAAAACGCTTACAGACGGACAGACATTGTAGCAAAAACAATAGGGCAACGTTTTTAACCTTTGGCTACGGAACCCTAAAAAATCAGAGGAAACAAACAAATTTTGTTTTTTCGTTGACCAGTGTTATAATTTCCAAGTCACTATAAGAAATACAACTTACAATTAAAGGGTATCCTGATAGTGCATTATTGTTACGTACATGGCCTTATCTTTGAACCGAAATAACAAGACACGTTAAATTTACACCGAATATTTAGAAGTTTTTTTTTTTAAATTAAAATAATAGGGTGTTTCGATAGTGACTCGATTTTGCAAATATGACCTTATATTAATATAAATATATAAAATAGAATTAAAAAAAATTAAAGGGTGTTCCGTAGAAATTTCGATTTTGAGGATTTTCTCTTGTATAGGCAGAAACATTAAATGTAACCAGTTTAATCTGTACTATGCTCTAGTAAACAAAATAATTAAAAGTTAAAGGGTAGATGTGATGGTAACGTATCTTTTGAACCATTTTAGGTAGACACTTGACATTTTTAAAAGTAACTAATAAAACATAAAATTAAAGGGTGCGCCATTAAAGTCGTGTAAATCTATTGCTTTTAAATTTATATATTTAACGTGGTGCGGCACCCTACGTGGGTGAGTCTGACTCGAACTTAACTGATTTGTTATTAAGTTACTTTTTATATGACTCAATAAAATTATATTTAATGAAAAACATTAAGTCACTATAGTGAAAGATACATATATAACATTTGGCATGGCCGAATGAAACACTGTTACTTAAATAGTTAAAAAAAAAGTATCTTCATTACTTTTTTGCTTTCCATAATTTTAACACAATTTAATTTCAGGTCAGCTGTAATAATGTCGGGTAGTGTTGTAAATCAATCTTTAACGTTTGAAATTAGAGCTAAACGACACGCATAAGACATGAGTAAAGACATGAATTGCTTCAGTCACTACACTTTTATGTGTAGTTTTTATAAAAAACTATTCCCAATTATTGCAGAAAGAAATGTCTCTATTAAAACAATTATTAGCTACTTTA
Source organism: Phasia obesa (assembly GCA_949628195.1). NCBI lineage: Eukaryota > Metazoa > Arthropoda > Insecta > Diptera > Tachinidae > Phasia > Phasia obesa. The sequence goes on along the minus strand of OX451215.1, from coordinate 4,597,059 downwards.
GAAACGTGTGGGAATTTTAACAGAACAATTCATTATTTATTAGATGTTGAAACATTCCTTTTGATTTCTTAGAAATTAAAAACATTTTGTGTTTTTAACTTTTTTCTTTTTGTCCAGTGTCTGTTTAATTGTTTCAATTAAAAACAATGATCATTTTTAGTGTGCTTGTTTGTTATTTTGACAATTGTCAGGAAACAATTAAACTCTCAATTTTGCCTGCCCTTCATTAAATATGTCTTTCTCTTGATTTTTTTTTAATAATTGTTATGAATGAAACAATTCCATTGACAAAATCAAACACAATGAATTGCAAGGAATTGAATTGAATTGAATGGAGTTCAATTCAATTCTTCTTTTAAGTGTAAGAAACCGTAACTAACTCAGTCTCAGCCATTGTAAAGAAATTTCATTAAGGTCTTAAAATAAATCTTCAAAAACTGATCAGAGAAAGAAATATTTATTCGTATTGTTAGGAATCGTGTACAGGTTGTTGTAATCTTATTGTCAACCAAAATTAAGCACTTTAACTGCCTTTTAATTTTATTGTTAAAAAGCAAAAGTGTTTTTTGTTTTTTCGCTGCACCAGAACAACAATAACCATGAATGAAATGAAATTTTTTATTTCAAATTTATTTCTAGGAATTGCTAAAACATCTTTGGTCATCGTTACGTTTAATTAAGTGTAAATTATCAAAATAATTGCTATTGAATGCAGGTTTTGTCGCTTTATCAAAGATTTTTATTTTTTCTTACACTGAATTTGTTATCCATAATTCGAGCAGTATTTGAACTACAACAACATAATATACAGTAAAATGTACAGTTGTGCCAAAATTTGTTAATATAAAAAAGGTTTTTGTAAATTATTTCCTATTTTATTTTTGTTTAAGGAAAAGCTAACTTTTTCTATATTTCGGATCATTAGCTACTCCTCACTAAAATTGTAGATAATCGGCAAAAAAATTGATTTCTTTAACATTTAAAAAAATAACAATTTTACAGCTTACAGTTTAACAGCCAAACCTAAATTACCGCGTTAAGCGCTTACCCTCGTCTACATCAATTTGTTTTTACAATAGCCAAACTTTATATAAAAAAAACATTATTTTTAATTGTGCAATACCTGATATTATACAATAAAATGCCTATGTGTATATTATATTAGATGGTGGCACAATATATTGAACAAAATCAAAAGTCTTTTTATTTACATTGCGGAAAAAGGAATATTTGGTAAGCCATCAACATGTCTTAACAAAAGTCAAACATCATATAAAAAATTATTTTTATACTACAGTTGGAAAAAGGTATATGCATATAAGTTTGTCATTCCGTGTGTAATTTCTACAATATTCATTTCCGACCCCATAAAGTATATATATAATGAATCCTAATACATAGAGAAGTTGTTTCCAAAAAGAGTTTTACAAAAAATTTTTAAACAATTTTAACCAAAAATACTGAAAAAATTTAAAAAAAACAAAAGAAAATTTACTAAAATTAAAAATAAAATCTAAATAATTTCCAAAAATTAAAAAAAAACAAAAAGTTTAATAAAAATTTTACAAAAATTATTAAAAAAATTTTTCAAAATATTTTCTATAAAATTTTTAACAAAAATTTAAAGATTTTCTATAAAATTTTTCAAAAGATTTTCAATAAAATCTTTCTAAAAAATTTTGAATATAACTTTTACAAAAATATTTTCTATAAAATTTTTATAAAAAAATTTTCTTTAACATTTAAAAAAAAATGTTCGAAGAACAAAAATGTTCATAGAATTTTCAAAAAAAAATTACAAAAACTATTTTAAAACAAATATTTAAACAATTAAAAATTTTCTCAAAAATTTTTACAAAAATATTTTATAAAATTTTATCAAAAAAAATTCATAAAATTTTTACAAAAAAATTTATAGAAAATGGCATTTCAGGTGACGATATACACCGTTTACAAAATATTGCGGATTATTAGAAAAAAGCGCACTTTTTTTATTAATACGTTTGTCTCTTTAATTAAATCAATTTTGTACCTGTCTGTAAAAATAAAATCACCTTGGTGAAGGGTGTAAAAAATTCGGCACGGCCGAATATATGATTAGACATTAACATGTCTTATCAAAAATCAAACTTCATATAAAAAATATTATTATTTTTAATACTGATTTTTATATGAAGTTTGACAATTGATGGCTAATGTGAACGGGGGTAATACATAATTTGATTTTAAAACAGCGTCATCTGTTGCTCAACCGTACAATTACGTTCTGCTTTGCTATAAGCATCGACACAACATTAATGAAAAACAGAAAATTGTTATCAATCAGAACATGAACATAAACACATTTTTACAACCTATAACAACATAAACAAATTAATATCGTTGCTCTGTCGGCATTTTGTTTATGTCTTATTCAAAGCAATGCACTGTGGGCGAAATATCCAATCTAGCGTCGTTTAATTCAATTTTCATAGTGTTTAATTGCGCCAAAATTATGTTTGTATCGATTACTTATATCCAACTGAACTTGTATGTGACCTGTTCTTAAGTGTTGTAGAAAAAAATATGGTTAAAGTTGACTATACCACTAACTGCTTGAAAAAAGCCAAAATAAAACATCCGTGGACCGGAACTTCTGATATTCAATTACTATGTTTTCTTGTGATTGTAAAATGTCCAAATCATCTGCAACCACCTGCAACTTTACATGATATTGCATTTTTTAGGAACAATGTCCGTGCTCAGACGAGAAGTTTACTTGCTATGGCGCAACGAGCCCGTGCCTACTACAAAATGTTCTGCCGTTGAAAGTCATATATTTAATAATATAATTAATATCAAAATGAATGATGATAATGAGATGCTTCTAATAAGCAAATAAATTATAAATTTCGTAGCAAAATTGGTTGAGAAATGGAAATTCAACCATAGAAGCAGCCACAAGTTTGAAGAAAACAACAAGGAGTAGTTAGACGGACAACTTTTATTAGTTAATCCAATGACTAATAGTGGAAGACCCGATAAGATGTTCGACGAATGTTCCAACAAAACAAAATTGAGCAAAATTTCTCAAATTGTTAAGGAAACACCTCGCAGTGAGCTCGTAGTAGCTACAACGTGCAGTTTACACAAAGCTGGAAAACGAACTGCGTCAGAACTTGTTTCAATGGCTAATGACGAAGGTACTGCAAAAAAAGTTAAATCTTTTTAGGGATCAAATGCAAGCCTTCCGATTCCATATACACCAGACGATGATCTGGCAATACAGCCAGGCGATTTTTCAGAGAACCAAGACATCTCGATTAAATACAATGGAGGACTTAATGCATGCGCTTTTGTGTTCATCAGATCCTTTAATTTCAAATTTACGCCAACCACAAAGCAACTCAAAAAAGAAGGAAGTTGATAATGATATTTTACAACTTTTGTCAGAAAATTGTGTTCCTTGCACATTAGATTAACATAGTAATACCGAATCCGAATAAAAAACTGTTGTTACTATTGTTATTAGTGTTGTTTTTTTTTATTATTATAATTAAATTTTTGTTATGAAAACAACTGAAATACATATATGAAAACTGAATAAGGCCAAAAATAGTTATTTCAAATTTATCATGTTTTCTGAATAAAATAAACAATGTCTAAAATATGAAAAAAAAGTTGTAACTTTCACACAAAAAATATATGTATATGTATGTATATACTTTTAAAAATATTTTTTTTTAACATTTCTATTTTCAACTAAAAAAAAATAACGAAAAAAATAAAAAATGTTCCCTAAGCGCTATTAATTAAACGCCGCTAGATGAACTTTTTCGCCCACTGTGCGATGGCTAGCTTTTACCATAACATAAAAATTGCATTTTTATTAAAAAATGTTATGGGTAATTAATATAATACTCGTATTAAATAAATATTTGTAAATATTTTATTTAGCGTTTGACACTTTTGAATATTTTTTTTCATTATCTCAAAATTTTCCTAAAACTTCCCTTAAAATTTTACATCCTTAAAGTATGCTACAGAGTTTTTAACATTTCAAAACAATGCAAACTCAATTAAACACACATGTACCCACACTACTAAATCAAAAAGAAGCGTATGGTGGCCAGAGCACATATATTCTGTTTATCCACAAATTGCCTTAATGTGGCTGTAGAACAGTGGTAGCCAACCATCGAATACGCTTTAAACATGCATAAATTGATGATATTGTACTAAAAAATCTCTGATTTGTAATATTTAAAATGTCTCATTCGCTTTTATGAGTTAACAATGTGGACGGAATAAATTAATATTTGAACGCTGTATTTATACAGCTATTTGTATGTCGTAGCATACGGAACGAAATCAAAAGTCTTTGATTTTAATTGCACAACCAAAAAAGGACCTGTACACTGTGTGTAATGTTCCATATTTTTAAATTTTTTCTCAACCGAAGAAACTAAGACGAAAGATGATTTCTAAATTAAAAAAAAAAACTTTTCTTGAATATGAATTATGAAAAGATAAACTCTATATCAAGGCGAATTAATACTTGGTGATTGCACGGGCGAATTAAGCCTTTTTCGCCTCCTTTGCAGTTGTCAAATTTCATATAGAAAAAATTTTTTTATATTTTTTTTATAAGGAGTTTGACTTTTAGCTTTCATGCATATGATGAGTTTTTTCGCCACTGCAATCACCTGTTATGGATTCGTCTTGCTCTATATATACAAATTAAACAATATTTTTTATACATGCCAAGGCGAATCCATTTATCAGGTGAAAACGAAACGACCACAAGTACAACAATAAAAAACAACATGTATCTTGTTTTTGTTTGGTTGCTGGCAAGGCGAATCTATTTATCATTTGAAAGCGAGACGACAACAAGTACAACAATAAAAAACAACATGTATTTTGTTTTTGTTTGGTCGGCTGCCTCTGTCAAAATAAATTAATTCGCCTCAATTAATATTAAAGCAAAAAGTAGAAAAAAATAGCTGTGTTCGCTTACTTTCGAAGCAGAAACTTTCAACATTTATGAAAAATATTGCATTGAATTATTTTTTACACAATAATAATTTAAGGGCTTATTAATTTTATGTGTAAAGATCCCTGAAAGATGTTAAAACGCTCTACAATGTTTCTTGAGCTGCTGGCTGCATGACTAGCAAACAGCAAAAAATTAATTTATGAACTATTTTTTAATTAAGGAACAAACCTAATGTGTTTTGTTTATTTTTACTAAAAGAAAAAACGAAGAAAAAAATAGAACTACAAAAATAAAAAGCAATTAAAATAAAAGCATAAAAAAAGAATCTGGACCCACCGCAGCTCCTTTAAATTGTTAAAACGTGGTGAAAATTTGTGTATGTGTTATAGTGTTGTGTGTAGTAAAAATTTAAAATAAAAAATCCACATACATTCATATGTAACACCTTTTTTAAAATTTTTTTTTTCGTTTCAATTTTGTTCTTGTTTTCAATATTGTTTCTAAATAAACAAATTTTGAAAAAAACTGCCTTAATTTATATTAAAGCAAAATGTAAAAAAGCCGTGGTCGCTTGATTTCCCAGAAGAAACATCGAACGAGAATAAAATAAAAATTTACAAAATTTTTTTCAATAGTAAAAAATGTTACTGGGCGGTTTTTAATCTAACGCATGAATCTGAAAAACAAATCGCCTTGTGTTTTTGGTTTTACTTTTCCATCTCTAAACCTTTTGATTTATGGCCACATTAGTTCAATCGATGAACCCGGTTGTTTTTATAGAAATATTATACTAAATACTAGTTCCGATAGTGGCATGATTAGCCTGTATAAGGCCTAAGTTTTGAACCATAATAGGTCGAGTTTTGAAATTTTCACAGCAGATGTATAACTGTTGCCGCTATAGCAACAAGTACTAAAACTTGTAGGGTGTTCCGATAGAGACTTGTTATTCACGCATATGTGATTATTTCTTAAACTGTAGGAGGCAACCACTTAAAATTTGCAGACAGTAATTTTGACTATGTTCGCTTTATAAACAAGTATACAAAATGGAACCTAAATATTAAAGGGTGTTCCGATAGTGACGTGATTTACATGTATATGGCCTAAGTTTTGAGCGAAAATAGGTAGAATCTTGAAATTTTTACAGAAGGTGTATTACTGTGGCCACTATAACAAATAGTAAAAGTTAAAAGGTGTTCCAACAGTGACGTGATTTGCATGTATAACGACTTATTTTTTTTACGGTAATAGGTAGACTCTTGAAATTTTGTACAGAAGATATGTTGCCACGGCCGATATGGCAATTACTAAAATTTTAAGGGTGTTCCAACAGTGAAATGTTTTTCACGTATAGTGACTTATTTTTTGAATCGTAATAGGTAGACTCTTGATACGCATATTTATAGAAAGGAAATTGCTATGGCCGCTCTAACAAATAATAAAATTAAAGGGTGTTCCGACAGTGACATGATGTTTACGTAAATATATAATAAAAATTTAACGTAGATATATAATAACAATAAATAAAATTTAAAGGGTGTTCCAATAATGATGTAATTGATAAAAAAAATTCAAAAGTAAAATACAAAAACTTATGAATTATCATAATTCTTGTCTGAGCCTACATCACGGAGACAATTGTCAGCATTTTTGACAACTAATATGTATTCTCTTATTTTCATGACAGCATTGTCAGATGTAAACGCTGGATTAAATATTCTACATTTTCATTGGTTTCCCAGAGAAAAGTACTTTACTTTACGTAGATTGTATGCTTTAAATTTTTATTTACCAAAAATAGTCAATAAGCGTATTGCTCACGCGTTTTTAATGTCAAAACTGCTATATTGTGCAAAAGTTTTTACAGGGTTTAGTAGAGGTGAAATGCGTCAATATTCACTTTTCTTTAATAAAATTAAAAGGTATGTGTGTAATCTCAAATTATGTGATCATGTTTCTGAATATCTTATTTTTAAAAATTTTATAGAAATTCGATGATTATTACATTTATATAAATTAGTTGTTCCAAATTGTCCTGAGTATTTATGTCGAGAATTCGTCTTTTCGCTCCTTAAGTTTTTTTAGTTGTTCCGCGTATAAATTCCTCAATTCATGAAATCTCCTTTTATGTTCGTGCCACAAGAGTTTGGAATTCTTTACCCTAAGAACTTAGACATTTGATTTTCTCAGTCAACAATAATTTGCAATAATTTATAATAATGCAGTTTGTTTGTAATCTAGTAGAAATTTTTTGTTGTTAAATTTGTTTTGAGAATAATCATTTAGTAGTGCTTTGTAACAAAGTTTTTGGGTTTTAATTCTGTTGGAGCAATTTTGTGATCTCATTTCTCTTATAATTATTTTCGTTATTTTTATTTCTATTATTATTTATTTTTCTGTTATTAATTATTATTATATTATTATAATTATTTTTTTTAATTTTTATACTTTCAATTTAGCTTTTTATTTAAATTTATTACAATATTTGTTAATTGTTAATAATATGTAAGCAGAATATTGTAACCGGTTATGGACAAGAGGCTAGGCTATTGAAAATAAATCAAAATAAATAAATAATTTGAACGCCGCCTAAAATAATTATATCTTTTTTATTTTAAAATTTCATTATTTTATGTCATTTATTTTGCACTATTTAATTATAAGTTTAAGTGAAGTGAGTAGTTTGTATATAATATTTGGTCCTATGGGCTTGGTTTGTGATTTGTATTTCGATAAATTATGAAATCCTTTAAGTTACACCTTCTTGTACGTTTTGTTTCTAGCGATTCTGGCAACACTTGTTTTATTAGTTATTTACAAAGTAGGCGTTTTTTATTTTTATCAAACATAATGTTAACCAAGTTGTTAACACTGTAAAAAAAAGTAATAGATTTTAGTCCGCTTTTTAACCAACTGTGTTGGCAACGACAAGAGAATTTTCATTTATTTTGTAATACAAAAACGAATGTGAAATAATTAGTAATTTGCTAAATTTATAAAGATAATTTATACGCCAATAAAGAAACTATATTATCAAAACATTGCTTATAAGAAAATATATCAGTTTTTATTAAAGTGAATGACAGCCAATAACTCGCTCGACCGAAAAATTGTTTGAAAAGGCAAGTTTATTTTATCGCGTAGGAGGACACAAGACAACAAATTGTGAGTAATTTTGTTTATAAAATTGATAAAAAAGTTATTGTTTTCTTCAACGAATCTATAATGGCATGGTAAGATTTTTCTATGATGTTTTTAAGAGCAAAAAACCTATATTGTCTAAAGTTGAACATAACCAATAAAATTTCCCTGTAGTATTTTTCTTTTTTTATAAGAAATAGAATATGGACAGCCATACGTAATTCATTTATCAATTGTTTATGTTTTGAAGTTTTTATAAATACTAGTTTTTATTTTATAGTCTGTTGGTGTTAAAAATGAAAATATGAAAAATTATTGGCCAATGATGTTGTCATATTGTTTTCTAATTTTAGAATCTTATAAAACAATATTGCTCTCATAGCGCTTTATTCTCAGCATACAGATTAATATTAAACATACAGAAAAATTTAAATATTATATTAAATATGTTTTTAAGAAAGTCACTTAGAATAACTTAAATCTTAAAAAAAGAATCACATCTATTTATTTTACACGTGCATTAAATTAAATTGTTGGTTAAAAATGTAAAACATCTGTGTATATTTACATCACCAATTTAAAATACCTAAATCTGCTAGTGTTGCCGGCTAAAAGTTGGAAAATACTTAAATTGGTTTCGCAATTGACACTGCAAGGCAACCAAAAAATATTTATTTTTTTTTTCTACAATAAAAATCATATAGTGTTGTGACAAATAATGTTTGCAACATCTTAATTATTCATATTTATAATAAAACTGTAACAGGAACATTCCTGTACGTGAAATAATTTTTGAAAATTTTATTGATGGTGCAGATAGTAATCGAAATTGAATACAAAAGAGGGGGCAAAATACGGCATTAGATATCGATCGAAATTTCAATAGAAAATAAATGGAAATTTCGATCGATATAAAATGCCGCAATTTGGCCCCAGCATTTTTTGGAATTTTTTGTCTGTCTGTCTGTGTTCGCAATCATATTAAAACTACTGGATGAATTTTAAAATAGTCACAAAAGCCGATAGCCTTAGTTGCTAGTGCTAATTTCCTTTTAATTATAATTTTAATTGTAATTAAAATAAATAAAATAAATAAATAAAATAAAATAGTTTTGTGAGGTGGTACCTTAGTATATCGGTTCAAATATAGGATACTTTCCTATAATTATCTTAATTCCAATTTTATCGATTTAAAGGCATTGCAAATCTTACAGCATCGTTCATTTTTAAAGCGAGATTTTAAAAACTACAGATCTCTAAAAAATGTTCGAATTTATATAAATTTTAATAAAGCTTTTGATTCTGAGTAATTTACAAGAGATGGGAACCTCTATATGAGGAAAAACTATAAACTCTACATTTTTGACTTAAGATAGGGACATAGTATGCCATAATTAAAACTTAGATTTTTTTAAAAACCATTAAATAGTGTCTAGACCTGACATGACTTTGCTATTGTTTGCACAAGTGTATATCAGGTCTAATATAAATAATGCAAAATAATCAGGTAAGTGATGGAAAACGATTGATTTCAAAATTATTCAGGTATGTTCTGTAATCCGAAACCGAGTGAAATTGAATCCGAATGAAATTTTAAATTGTCATAATTTTTAAATCTTAAAATATTTTGATGTTATTTTTTATACATTGATTAAAGACCATTCACATAACTTCCTTGATTGCTAATGTTTTAAATAATAGGCAACTAAGTTCTAATTTTCTTAAACATTTTTTCGACTTCAATTTCACTCGGTTTCGGATTACAGAACATACCCGATTGTTTTAAAATGGTGTGATGAATTTTTCGCTTCAAAATTGATTTCCATCACATACCTGAAAACATAGCATTTTTATATCAATTTAACCTAAATTATTTAATTATTCACCCCATTCTGCATTTCGATTACGGGAAAAGGTATTCCAACAAAAAACTGAATCGAAAGAAAAAGAAGAAGAGAAGAGTATGTTTAAACCAAGGTATATTTATTTTACTAGGTAGTGGCATCCCTACAACAAATACAACAATACAAGAACAACATGGCATTTTGTTGTTGCTTTGTAGTTCGAAATGTCAAAAAACATATAAGAAAATTGAGAAGGCGTGTATGTGTTTTATTGCTTTCTCACTTCTACACTATAAAATTTCTGAACACATACAACTTTTGACATGTCGAACTACTAAATCAGCTGGGCGGACGACACTACCTAGTAAGATAAATATACCTTGGTTTAAACCAACTGTTTTTCTATTAAACGAATGAAATAGGAACAGAAAAAATAAACAATTGTTTGTCATTTTAATATAAATTAAATTTGTTTATATTTTAATTTAAATTTACTGCGAAAAATCTGTGTGAAATAAATACATAAATAAAAATTAAATATTGTAGAAACATCAATCATTAAATAAAAAATAATTCAACTAAGGGAAGACAAAAAAGCAACAACATAATTAAGAGGTATTTTTGCTCGACCAATTCCAGTGCGAAGTATCCTGCAGCGCCGGGGGTAATATTTATACATCTTTGTGGCACAAAAATAAAGTTTTTTTGTTTTTTAGATCCACACGAAATATTATCCTTCGTTGCCATTCAATTCGCCATTGCTTCATAATGCTCAGATGGTGTTGTTTTTGACCGAGAAATTAAATGAAACGTTCTAATCTTTGTATAAAAGTAATTAATAATTAAAAAGTGTTTATTATAATTCATATTTACATTTCTTTCTTCTTATTTACATCTTTTAAACTGAACAAACAAGAATCGAAAAACTTTCCGTTAACAAATTCACAACTTACAAAAACGTAGCTACGATCGTAATGTAGAATACATATAATCGTAAAAATTTAAATGAAACGGAACATAGAATACCAAAGTTGACAAAAGGAGAAAATTTCGATTCGAATCGAATAGGTGTGATTATCTGCTCTTTATAATTAAGAACTTAAGTCTAAGTAATTAATTTATTCATATATAAATAGTCCAAATAAAATTAAAAATTCATATAATTTCGCAGTGCTGGCACCTCTTTGAAATTGTTAACTTCAACATTAAATTAATTAAAAATATACATTTGTAAAAAAATATCTAATTGTTGTTAATTGCTAACCAAAGTTTGGCTAATAGCAAGACAGATATATACCATTTTCAAGTAAAGAAAATACATAAAAAACAAAAATAAAGAAATAATTTTTGCTTGGTAGTTAATACAAAAGAGTGCAAAACCGTTGTTATGTTTTTTACTTTTGCTTCATTGAAGCAATAACAATTCGATGCAATATATGTATTTGTGTTACTAATGCTAATTCGTTTTCATAACAATTCAAATACCTTTAAAAACTTGTTTATAATGTTAGATATTTTCTTTTTAATTCTTATTCTTATTCCGATAAATTTCAGATTTTTTTACTTGACTGGCAACTCTTATTCATTCATTTTCTATCTATCTATCAATGCGACATTTGGCGGTAGATTTGTTTTGCTCGGATGCATTTTCATGTTAACGGCGCTTATTTCAAGTATCAGATAAACAAAAAACAAAAACAAATGACGTAACTTTGATAATAACTTATGCCTTATATTGCATTCAGTTTTGCAATTTATTTGTTATGACTAATAATATACAAAAGTGTGAGTGTGATTCACAGAAAAATCTATATAAGGATTCGAACGAACCTTATTAATTTTGATTAATAGAATACAACAAATGATATATGTACATACATATGTATTTAGGGAGGTACTTAGATAATTGTCGTCTTATCATTAGGATTTTCTATTAAGTTTAATTTATTTATTTAAACAAACTGAAAAATTTGTTGTCACGTAGGTATTGGACAATAAACTACACTTTTATGATCTTATATCTGGCTTGCAGATGAACATAGGACCTCATCTTTTATGATCACATAAACGATACTACATATACAACTGTCTTATTTTGAAAATACCTCATACGATGTCAACTTGTTACTTTCTACTCTACCATACGTAGTATAACGTGTGAATAGCTTTAGCTACTAGAATTACAGAATATGGCACTAAAGTTTGTAGGCCACTCCGGATGTTTTTACTAATATCTCGCATAAACTTCCAGGCAGTTTATTTTGAAACGTGGCTCTAAAATTTTAAACTTATTAAATCTATCATTAAAAAAGGTTTGCTATTTACGTTATATAAAGGTGCCCATCCCTAGGTAATCACTAAGGATTTTTCAACCAACACTATATTAAATTAAATAAAATTCTTAAATTTATATAAAATTTTAAAACGATTGTAGAGTTCTGAAATTGTTCTCATACAAAAATATAAGGTTTTGCCAAGTTTTAATTGCCAATTAATCGTTAAATTTGCGTGCTTTCACTATTTGATCTCTATTTTCTTTTGAAAATGAGATATTTTTACAGAAAAAAGTTTATTTGAGCCGAGGTACTAAGGTACCTACCACAATTCCAAAATTCCTCCATTATTTTTAACGTGATGAGAACACAGGCAGACAAAAATTCCACAAATTGTTTTGTATTCTATATCGATTACTATGTACATATATGTACCAGCTACTATTTTTAATAGTTCTTTTAAAAAGGGATATATCATTCTTACAGCCTACTCTCTAATTCTTAAACTTTTAGTAAGCATTTAAAACTCCTATTCTTATAATACATTTAAGAGGAAAAACTTGGCATACTTTTCAGTTCACCTAAATCAGAATTTCCTAATATATTCATAATTTTGTCCGCTTTTCCCTTCTATAATTCTATGCTCTAGGAATATTTTTTTGTATTTGGTGACATTTGTGAGTTAGGGGGATAAATCAGTTTTTTAATAAATTCCCTATTTTTCATTACGTCTGCCTGTGATTACCCTGTTATTTTTCAAACAAAAAATATATTTTGAGATATAACTATTATTTTCTAAGCAAAAAATAAAACTATAATTTTTAAATTCTAATTTTTTCTTAAAAACTCAAACAAACAAAAATTAATGCAGTAGTCCGCCTAGCAATGATAATGTTGGTGTACTTTTTCAACTTCATTTCTCCTTGATTATGATTGTTATGGTTGTAATTTGTAAAATAATCATCAGGGTACGGAAATATGTATAATTAGGACTGCTTAAGCAAAATCGTCAAAATCTGGCAACTTAACTGGTGTCATTTTAAAAGAAAATACAAAATATAAATAAAAAGTTCTCTCTCTCTTTCCACATATTTGCGCTAATTTTTGTGTACAAATCATTTGATTTTTCCAAATTAAAAGAAACAAAACCAAATCAAAGGAACTAAAAACTTTGTTAATATTGAGTAATTAAGTGTTTTTACAAAGAATTTTACGAAAACAAAAATAACGGTCTGTGGAAAAAAATCTTTTTTTTATTACAATAAATTTTATAAATCTTTGTAAATTTTTAATACCCAAGCGCTTTGTGTATGGAATGGAAAAATGTGATATAATCCTGACAATCATGTTATTTGTTTATGTTGCCGAGTCCCTTTGCCATGTTATAAAGTTTTATTAAATATGTATTTCGTTGTTAAATAAGGATTTATTGTAAATTTAAATGGTTTGACTAGATAAAATAATTATAAACAAAACAACACCGCTTCGTATGCAAGTTAATTCATTCATGCAACATAAAATACCCTTCTTATCCAAGGTGTCTATACATAAATTTCTGTTATCGGCAGCAGCTGATTGTTTTAGATTTGTTATTAACCCTTAATGGACCAATGTCGCCTTATACGCGGGGTCAGCTTGAAAAAAAAAACTTAGCCTATTGTGTGTAAAATGCAATTTTAAGCCAAAAATGTAATGTGAAAAAATTGGAGGAGAACCATAGTGTCGCAGTTACGCACCTTTAAAGTTTTTATGTACACATGTATGGTATATGTCGACTATTTAATGACAGAAAGAGGTAATATCATAGGAATGGTTATTAAAGGTACCATCCTACTAAATTTATATTAATAGATAAAATTGAAAAATTCTCCGTAACTCTACCTTTTTTTTGCTTAAAATTGCATTTTAAGTTTTAAAGTTTTTTTTTTATTTTTAAATATTTTATATGTCCCGTCATTTTTACATTTCGTATTTCTAGAAGAGTTCGTTGATCAGATAGTAGATGACTGTCATATGTTAAAAAAAAACCTTTAGGACGCGGTAATACAGAACAAGTTTTGTTGCGATATTAGATGGTAAGGTCCACATCTTACGCAGTGGGGAAGCCGAGAAAAAAGATTTTATTGCATTATCTCGCAAATCAGGGATTAAAATTGAAGATTGCTTCGAAAAGTACCATACTATAAAATAAAGTTTAAATTATTATTGCCATTAAATTTTCACTAAAATAAAAACATATGTAGGTACGTACCTACATATATGTATTTATTTTTCGATACCTGATTTAAAAATGAGAAATAGTAAACTTGAAATATTTCCACACTGTTTAGGGTTAAAAAAGGTTTGCTGATAAGCTTTTACATGCATACACATCCATATTTTATTATTTTAATTTAGATACCTACTATTTATTTTACTAACGTAATTGTTTAAAAAAATTATAATTGTTGATGACAATTTAAAAAATTTTTGCCTCATTTGTTATTTGTTTTTGTAAATAATAACAGAATTTAAAATTTGGTCTTGCCAAATAGGTATGAATGGATTTTTCATTCATCATCTCCGGCAATTTTATTGGTCGTGCGTCTGCGTCAGATACATTATTGATTTTTTAAATTCACTGTTGTTTTTGATAATCGCAACTGGTGTTTTTGTTATGAAAAATTCATTCAAAAAAATTCTACAAAATGTCAAAACAATAAATGAATTAAAAAAATAGTCAAGAACAAGTCAGACTCACACACGTAGGGTTCCGTACTACGTACCCCATATGTTCCTATTCCCCAGACTTAATATGGCACAAATCTTTTTGGCTTCTTTACAGTTCGCATAGAACGACGCAGATTAATTGTTTCAGTCGCTTGTTGATTTAAATATTCCCTCGAATCGATTGGCGGTGTTAGCTGAGATTGTTGATTAGAGTTGCTGTTGAATTATTGGAAAGAATTATGTATGAAACCTACGTTTTGTAAGAGTGTATTAATTATTACTTTTTTTTAGCAAATTTGGGAAAAATATCCGAAAGTTTCACCCTAATATCTTTTTCTGTTTAAGTTTCCTTCTTGTTTGAATAAATTCTGGTTTTCAGCTGGTTCTGACGTCGTTTCATATTCCCCATTTTCGTATTTATAATATATGTACATCAAATTTCCATTAACATTATAATAATGCCTTCGATCCACTCCTTCCTCCCAGAAAAACTTAGTTTGCTTTTGAAATTTTAAATGTTTTGAAGGGAACAACGCAGATAGAGGGTACGTAGCTGACGACCATGGATAAGTTCTGATGGTGATTTAGCTGTCAAAGGACTTGGAGTGGATCTATATGTAGTTAGAAATTTGAAAATTGCTCTTGTAATATCTTGCTTATCTGTCATTATTTTTTTAAAAGTACGAACAGTTCGCTCAGCCAATCCATTTGATGATGGATGAAATGGTTCAGTAGCAATATGATATAATAACATTACGTTGACAAAATTCTTTGGAGGTAAACTGATCTCCATTGTCACTAACAATTGTCTTAAGAGACCTTCAATTAAAAAAAATATCTTGTAAGGCGTGAATTGTTAAAGGTTTCTTTGACATGTTGCCACTTGTGGGATTCTATTTTCTTTGGCATCTACATTCGGTTTAACTATTCTTGGTCGTCTATTTTTTATTCCCTGCTTTGTGGTTATCGCTTTAGAGTTAATACTTATTGG
Source organism: Phasia obesa (assembly GCA_949628195.1). Lineage (NCBI taxonomy): Eukaryota > Metazoa > Arthropoda > Insecta > Diptera > Tachinidae > Phasia > Phasia obesa. The sequence goes on along the minus strand of OX451215.1, from coordinate 4,581,120 downwards.
AAGTAGTTCTACGATCATCCAGATGGTTTTTATATAGTATTGATAAGAATTATAATTGTAACACTTACAACTTTAAAAGTACAGCATGCAATATAAATGAATCATGATCCGTATCACAGAATAAACTAATATCGTACACAGATGACAGAGTTAATTTGCATTAAAGGTTTACCCTTTAATTTTTATGTTTGTGACGGTATATTTTGCTGGCTGGGAATATGTATTAATTTTATTTCCAGATATGTATGTGTAGTAACACATAAATATGTATGTGTATGTACATGTATAAATAAATAATTATTTTATATCATTTCAGATATTTAACAACTTTATTGATCTCTTCATAATCTACCTCTTATTGGATTTCCCAACAAAAAACTAAATTTAAATACCATTATCAGCTAAATTAACTTAAAAGAAAACTCGAGAACCGGAATTTGTTGCCAATAAATTAACTTTCTCTTTAAGAAAACTTTGTACAGAATAGTTCAAGAAAAATAAAATAGATCAAATTATAAAATTACAAATAAATTTGTCTCTCCGCTTTGGCTTAGCACAGCATGAACATAAGAGATGGGCGGGTTCCTAGATAAGCCTAAGACTACTATACACAATGCCAGTGGCGAAGGTAATAATTTGTTATACGCCGTTGGCTCTATGCAGGGCTGGCGGTGTGAAATGGAAGATGCTTATTGTGCTCTCTCTGGACTCGACCATGGCCTAGAGAACTGGTCATTTTTTGCTGTCTTCGACGGTCATGCCGGTTGCAAAGTGTCAAAGCATTGTGCCAGTAATATGTTATATAGTATCATAAGCACACAAGAGTTTAAAAGCGGAGATTATGTAAAAGGCATACGTTCCGGTTTTCTGCATATTGATGAAGACATGCGCAATCTTTCCTCGGAAGTTGAGAAATGTGGTGGAACTACAGCCGTGTGTGCGTTCATTTCTCCTACTCAGATGTATATAGCAAATTGTGGTGATTCACGAGCTGTGTTATGCCGTCAAGGCACCCCAGTGTTTGCGACACAAGATCATAAACCCGTATTGCCATTGGAACAGGAACGTATTCAAAACGCTGGCGGAACTGTAATGATTAAACGGGTCAATGGCACTTTGGCCGTATCGAGAGCTTTAGGCGATTATGATTTCAAAAATGTAAAGGGAAAGGGTCAATGTGAACAATTAGTTTCGCCAGAGCCCGAAATATTTTGTCAAAGTCGTCAGGACTCTGACGAGTTTTTAGTTTTAGCTTGCGATGGTATTTGGGATGTTATGAGTAATGAAGATGTCTGCAGTTTTATACACTCAAGGCTGAAAGTCACCGATGAGCTGCAGAGCATAACGAATGAACTTATAGAAACATGTTTGCATAAGGTCAGTTTTCACTTCACTGCAAATTATATTAAAGAAAGTTTTTTGTAAAAAAGAATTAAATAAAAAAACAATCATTCATTTTACAAAAATTGGCTATTCTAAGTCTTCTTGAAAAGCAATTTACCTGCAAAGATATCGAAAAAATATTGCTAAGTTTGCTTTTGTTGTTAAAAATAAATAATTATATCATCTTTTTTCTCTATTTTGTTACAGGGCAGTCGGGATAATATGAGTATAATTATAATAGCTTTCCCTGGAGCACCTAAATGTTCCGAAGAAGCGATAGAAGCCGAAACTCGGTTGGAGGAAGAAATCGAAAAAATTATAATAGGTTGTTTAAAAAATTTATTTTGCTTTTAAATTACTTATTAACAGAAAATATTTAATTATGCCGAAAACTAACAGGTCAACAGTTTTCAACTTATACTAATATTTTTTTATATGTTTGACAAAAACTGTTACAAAATTTGAAGCAACCAAACACAGCTTTTTTTTCTCTTATAAGAAACACAATGTTGCTATATTTAGAAATTCTTAACATTATCATTAAATATTGAGAGAGAAGACAACCACCCCAATTCTAAATAGCAATTCCCTGTTCCCCTATTCTAAATAAAATCCTCCAAATCTTCTAAATGAAGTTCGAAAATGGGAAATTCTTTCCTGGGAAAAAAGTAGGTCTGTATTACAAATGTTAGTTAAAGGAAGAATGTGATGACAAATTTTTATGAATAATTCCGCCAAAAATTTGAAAAGAAGATATGTAAAAAATTTAGCAATTTTATATTTTTTTTTTTTACGAAAAATGTGATAAAAATATCGTTAAAACCAATAAAAAGTGTTAAAGTGTTAATATAAGTTTTATTTAGCTTTCCCCCTTTTATTCTTGGAGATTTTTAGTTTTCTTTTAATAAAGTGTTATAAATTTAAAGTAAAAAAGCTGACTTTAAATATTTAAAGTTTAAAATAGCAGGATTTTATTCCCGGGAAAAACGAATTTGCAGGCAACTCATTTCCATGCGAATATTTAGGATTGGGGTGAATAGTTTTTTTTTTGTTGGTTTGGCTGCCAACGTAAACTTATGGAAAATTTTTAAAACGATTCATTGTTTAATTAATGTTTTTTATGTTTAATTTGTAGTTTATTGAAACTATTTTTTGTTGTGTATTTTATACAAAAAAAAAAAAAAAAAAAAAAAAAATTTATTTAATTTTTATTAAAAAAAAAATAGTTCAATTTGAGTACAAATAAATTATTAATAATCTTTCGGGCTTAAGTTGGTTGTTATAAAGAGATAAAGAAATATCAGACATGAGCAGAATTTAATGTATTTTCTAGATCGCTATATCCGTTGTCAGCATTCTTAGTATCTATCAGACATGACAAAGAGTTAGCAGTTCGCTGCTTACTGTACACAACGAGCTGCTAACTGGAATGGCAACATGCATCAGCACTTAAGCATTAAATCTCATTTTGCTCTCATATATAAACATTTGTTTTTAAGAAGGGAATTGATTTTGACGTTTAATTCGCAAATTAAAAAAAGTAAAAAAGGTTTCTTGTCTAAATTGTATGCCAATTTCATGTCAATGTTTTTATCTACAAGGTAGTTTCCATTGTAAACATTTTCAATTTAAACAACTTTTATAGAAAAATAGAATACAAGAAATTACTATTTATAATGACGAACTTAAGCGTGAAAAACTAGTAGTGTGTTTTAAGAATATTCTATTTTTAAGTTTAGTTTAAAGTGTAATTAAAACATTTAGGAATTAGATAGATTTTATTGTGATTAAAACCAATTAACCAAATTAACAATTATGATTTAGAAAATAACTTTGTATAGTGCATGCTTGAGCAAAATATGTAATCAATTAATAATAACATAATTTATTTATTTAACAACCTAAGCATTTAGTTATATTTTAATATCCATATTCATAATAAATATAATTGAAATTTATTGTAGAACAAATTTTGTTGGAAATATTCTTTCAGGTTCAAAAATACATTCTATGAATTATTATTAATATAATTATTATTATGAATACGGATATTGACTCTGTGTGAATAGAACTCGATTTTGCTGTAAATAAAAAGATTTTAACTTCAAATGAAACCAACTATAAAACGTATATGACGAAGACAATTTGAAAACACCAAGTAGAAATATCCGTACAATTTATAATACAAACAAACGATCATACTTTCATTTATAATGAGTAAAATTTCAAATTATGTGCCCGGTGCACATTGTTTCTCCATCGCTTATTTTAGTAATACACTTGAATAATTTGTACACTTGCGTTGTGTACCGAGAATATAAATTTAATTTTGTTAGAGATGCATACTTTAATGTATAGAAAATATTTGCAAACACAAATAAAATCACCCTTTACCACCATGTATTATTATATTAAAAATAAATTAGTAATAGAAATCAAATAACAATTTAAAAATAATTTATCTAGCTTAGATTAGCTCTTAATCTAAAGCTGATGCTGATTACGTCAATACTTAAACTGTAATAATTTATTTAGGAAATACGAAAAATAAACTTCATTGCGCTCTCGTTTCAATCTCTTACATTACTCATAAAAGAATTATAATTTTATTACATGTTGTTTTTAAATATTGAGTGAATAAAGAAAACTTAAAAAAAATTAGAAGTGTGAGCATACGGTATGTTTTTTAAAAATTCATTTAAATCTTACTAATTATAGATGTCCTTTTTCTTCATCTGATCTTATTAAAGATTTTTTTAATATATATTTTTTTTCACAAATCACTTGAAAAATGTAATTGCAATAATTTAATATTATTAGATTTTTGTTAACATGATTTATATTGCTTAAATTCATTATTTTATTAGTCAGCATGAAAAACACACTCGTGATAAGTTACAACAAATAATAAAATTTTTTACAAAATAATGTCTGAGCTCCTAATATTTAATAGACAATAATCACAAAAAATATTTACTTGTTTTAAAATGCATGAATAAACATACTCCAAACATCCAGGTTTGGCACGTCCCCTAAAATCATTCAGAAACAAAAAAAAAAAAAAACAGAGAAGCTTTTACATAAATTTTATAGTTCTTCGATCCTTAGACAGACATACAATGTGCCTAAAACGGTTTCTCAACCCGAAAGTTTTTCTGCTGAAAATAGGTCGACCAAATATGATCGATATATCGAAATATCGATATTTTTATAAAAAATGCAGTTATTTTCAATTATCATTGTAAAAGCGATATATTGATATTTATTTTAGGGAATCAAGTTCGAAATATTTTTAAACTATGATAATCAAAATAATCAATTGATGAAACTAAGTTTCATCAATAGTGGCAAATTAAAATGACGCATCCCATTTTATTGCAAATAAAATAAAAAATTATTAACAACCAGGAATTTTATTACGAATTTTTAATATCGAAAAATTATGAATTTTTTCATAGAAAGAACTGCAGACAATTTGGAATTAAAATATTGTTGCACGGTTCCGTCGGTAGAATTTATTTTCAAAGAACTTTTGAGATTTTCAATTTAGTACTAATTTTTTTTCTTCTAGAATGTGTATAGATACAATTATGTATTTGTTTATATTTCCATTATTTTATTAGTAAATTGTTTTAACTAATTTAATAAATTTTGGGTTAATTTTTATAATTTATTAATTTATCTTTCTTACAGAGGAAATTGAAAGTTCGGAGGTTAAAAACTATTGTGAATTACTGGTAGCTTTAAGAGATAGAAATATTGAGGGTCTTCCACCTGGTGGCGGTATACATTCAAAGTAAGTTTTTTTGTTTTAAAATATTTAAATGTTCCGTTAATTAAAAAATTATTTCCTTTTTATTTTAGGTATAATTTAATAAAGCGAATTTATGCAAGATATTTCCCAGAAAAAAAGTGTGAAGTACGCAATTATTTTTACGATGCCTAAATTTTATTTATTTTCTTATGATGTTTTGCTGCTTTTTATAATCATTTAACAATAATGCCTTAGCTTTCTTTGTTGTAATTTAGTGCTGGTTTGATAAATGGGAACCGAAAATATTTATTGCGTTAAAGGAGAATTGTTTTTGTTTTTGTTTTTTTTTTTACTTCAAATAATCAATAATAGCAGCTAGCGATTAAGGGATTTTTAAGCAATAGGCAAAATTTCATATTGTACGACATGATATTTTGATCAATTTTAATTTTGCATTTTAGAAAAAAAAGTTCAACACACACGTTCTCTCGCGCAGGTCGCATATTACATGAGATTCGTAAGTCGCTAGGTTTCTTTCGTTATGTGATGCACTTCACGAGTTGAGTTTGCGTCTCGTTATTTTTCGAAGTTATATTCGAAAAGAAAATTTATGATTTGGGTTTGCAATCACTTCAACGCAGGTGGAAAAGGGTATATATAAGTTTGTCATTCCATGTGTAATTTATACAATACTCATTTCCGACCAGATAAAGTATATACAATATATTCTGAATCCTTATACATAGAGATGTTGATTAAGCGATGTCCGTCTGTCCGCCTGTGTTCGGGTTGAAATCAACTTTGTCAAGGCACCACAAGAGATACTGAAAATTTAACTCACCGATCGATCTGCTAGGCATATTTTTGTTTGGTTTTTGGTTGGTAGGGTTTTTCTAATTTGATTTGTATTAAAGGCCTTTATAGAAAGCAATACACATAGAGGTAGTCAATAGAACCACATGGTGCCCACTGGTAACCAGGAGCAGTCAAAAGACACATTGGGGGGAGTCAATATGTTGAAACTTTTTTACAAAAAAATGTTTAAAAACATTTTTACTAAAAATTAAAAAAAAAATTTCTAAATATATTCCAAAAATTTGTAATTTTTTTCAAAAAAAAAGTTACAAAAAAAATTTTACAAAAAATTTTCAATAAAACTTTTTTCAGTAAAATGTCTACAAAGATTTTCTAGAAATTTTTTTAATATAAAAGTTTTACAAAATAGTTTTAATAAAATTTTTACAAAAAAGTTTCAATAAAATTTTTATACAAAATTTTCAATAAAACTCTTAGAAAAAAATTATCAATTTTGAAAATTTAAATTTTCTTAGTCGAACTATTTATATTACATATGTACATACGAAATTTGTAGTTAAGCTTAAGTTCGTTTTATTCTCTCTAAACTAAGCTTGACTATAAAGTTCAAAAAATATTTTAAAGAAATAATTAAAAAAATAGTTCTCCAAAAAATTTTCTATAAAATATTTAGAAAAAATTTTATAAAATTTTTACAAAAAAAATTTTCTAGAAAATTTGTATGTAGTTCGCTAACAAAAAAAAAAAAAAAAAAAATCTTTAAAAAAAAATCAAAAATAATTTTACACAAAATTTTCTATAAAATTTAGACAAAAAAAAAATCAAAAATTATTACAAAAAAAATTTTCAAAAAAAAAGTTAAAAAACTATTTTAATTAAAAAAATAGTTTTCCAAAAAAATTTATATGAAATTATTACAAAACAAAAAATGTCTATAAAATGTTCACATAGTTCGTTTACAAAAAAAAAAAAAAAATATATATAAAATTTTTCAAAAAAAAAAAATCAAATATTATTACAAAAAAATAAAAAAAAAAGTTCAAAAAATATTGAAAAACAAATATTTGAAACTAAAGTTTTCCAAAAAATTTTCTATAAAATTTTTACAAAATACATTTTCTATTTCTATCGTTTGTCTCTTAAATTAAATCAATTTAAATTCGGCACGGCCGAATATAGCACTCTTAATTATTTATTAACAATTTCTTAAGTGGCAAGTGTTAAAAATAATTTTAAGAACTTTTTTTTAGCTCACAATCTCTGAAGCTTAGAAAACATATTTTCGTTTCTATTTGAAAGCCACAGTAGGGTAAATTTGTTAAAAGTTAATTTAGTTTAAATTCTTTTTATATGAATCGATTTCTTGCGAAATATGTCTTGCCACAAGAAGCACTCTTTTAGAAATAAAACAACAACTGGCATGAATCCTTTAACAAACAAGTAAAAATGTGTTAAAAGCTCTTTCATAAAAAATCGATTCATATTTTTAAATATATAGTTTTAGGTTTCGTAAATAGTTTCCAATTTTTACAAAAATTACGAAACAATATTTTTATTCGAGAACAAAGGTTTGGGCATTATTTTGCTTTTGATGAAAATATTTTAATTTTGTTGCTCAAAAATATTTATTAACTTACGTCTTTATGTTTTGAATATGTATGACTAACTTACTAACTTATTTTTGTCTTTGTAAATTGTCCTAACAACTCTACGTGTTTTCTATATTTACAGACTCCATCACATTGAAAACCGGTTACATTTTTCAATTGATAAAGTTCAAATTTAATTAAAAAAAAAGAAAAGAAAAATTAATAACTAATGTCAACAACAACCAAATACATCTACAAAAACCACAAAAACCTATTATATTTTACATAATAAACAAGAAGAAACTCCCTTCTTTTTCCATCGAAAACAAATTCACACAACAAACATTTTTATTTTTACAATGGTCGTCGTTTTTTATTTAAGTTTTAATTTAATTTTTGTTTTTTTAACCAGCCAGCTTATATTGTAAAGGAAAAGAAAAAAGAAAACATATACTTAAAAATTAATTAACTATTTAATATGTTTTTATAATTTTTATTATCTTCTCTTTGTTTGTTTTTATTTCTTTTTTATATAAACAGTACGAAACAATTTTTTTTATATAAAAACTCAACAATATATCAGCCATCACTGCAATACACTACACGAAGCGAAATTGTAAGGAAACGCCGGTTTTTAAAACTGAGACAGATCTGTTTAATTTCAATTTGGAAACTGGTTCTAAAATATTTAGTTCTAGAAATGAAGCAATCTCAACAACCTATTCTTAAACTGAGAGAAATAACCATCCATTATTCATTTCTAAAAAAATATTTATGATTTATAAAACAAATCCCATAAAACATTTGTTTAATAAACTTTTTATAATTTAGAAATATTTTCTTTTTAAAAATTTGAGCATAAAATGTTTTTTTTTTGTAAATTGAAAAAAAAAAACAACTGGTTTCTACAATAAATTTTAATAACTTGTAACGTAAACTCACTGCCAGTTTCACAATGTCCAAAGAATTTGTTCTTTCTTCCAATTACATTTAATGTAATTGTACGAAAGACCTAATTCTTTCGACATTGTGAGACAGGCTGTCAATTTTAATTCGTATTTCCTCACGCTGATTTTAAATTAAATCCAAGCCTTAAAATGTTCTTATTCTTGGGTTTTATTTGAAAACGATGTGAGGAAATAAACAAGGTAATTTACATCCCTGTTCTGTAAACCGAATCCGAGTAACCCTTTCGATTTTAAAACTTATTTACGTTTTTGGTGTTCTGAAAAATTTTAAATGCAACTTGTCGAAAGTAAAACCAATACAATTTGCATTTGTTTTATACAATACTTAATCATTATATCTCTTCTACAAACATATGACTTTTTTTTAACGTTTTCAATGTTTTAAATATTTGTTAATAACTTTCGTACCTGTTCTGTAAATTGAATTCGTGTAACCACATATTTTTTCAAGTCGAATTCACTTGTCCTGGAAATCGAAATCGCATCGTTGTATTTGTTTTACTTTCCTGTGTGTGATCCTTGTCGTAAGTAAATCGAGTAAAATTTTCATGTTTTCTTTAGAACAATATTCATAAAAAATAAATTCGACAAAGTTCACTCGAAAGTAAAGCAAACAAAAACGACGTAATTTCGATTTACAGAATACCAAGACAATTCGGCTTGGAAGACAAAATAGTTATTCGAATTCCATTTCCGAAATTTCTATGAAAATTCGTTTTGTAAACCATTTATATTTAGCAATATTTTTTTATTATTTTGTTCCATAACATATATTTATTCAATATTTATCTTCTACATGAAATTTTTTTTAGGTCACTGTCTTTTAAAATAAGTTACTTAAATCTAATTTTAAATGTACTAAATCGTTCGAATACAAATTTTTGCAAATAGCTCGATTTTAAAGACATCGATTTAAAGATTAAGTCGGCAAGAGTTAGTTTGAGCGACAAGTGGCTTATTTTTTTGAACGGTTAAGTGGTAAAATATCATTGTCAAAAGATGTTTGTTGGAAGCTTTTAAGGGCCAAAGTCATAAAAAATATTGTTGGTTTATAAAACGATGCTCTTATTTATAAAAAAAGTAAAGTTTACTTCAAGCCTACTTTATGATAAATTTCCACATAAAATTTGTTATAAAGAATACTTCAAGTACACTTTAATTTTTATGAATTTGGGCATATTCTTTTTTTTAATTTGTTCAATAACCGCTTTTTAAACCAAAAATTATTTTTATGTATATGGCCCTTCATTTAAAATAATTTATCAGAAACAATATAGAAATACAAGCAAATGTTAAAAAATATAAATGGCGCTCAGAAACCAATTAAAACTTAAAACAAGTTTTAGTTTTAAGCGGCAACATTCAAAATGCCGCTTATTTTGTGGCCATTTCAATAGTATTACGAATGTTTTAGTTTTTGCCGTTTTACCGTTCATTACATGTTCTCGGCCTAGGGCTGTTATTAATTTTGATTTACAGAACACTCATTTGTCAATTCCTCGATATAAAATATCGCTTGACTAGGAAAACGAGACGATTAACAGAACAGGAGTGATAAACTAGAACCAGCGATCGAACACCTTAGTAAAAAACTATTTATATTTAAAACTATGTTTCAAAACTTTAATCAAGAATTTAAATATAAAAATGTTATTAAAACAATAAATATTAATTGTATGACTTCTAGAGCTTCAGATTTTAGAACAAGTTTTTAAACTTTCTGGGAGTTTTAAATTGTTAAAAATGTTTTTACTTTTCAAAACAGTCTTATTATGGTTGTCGAAGACGTACTCGTACTTGAATTCAAGATTTTTGTAATAGATTAAAGATAACACTTTTGTGATAATTTTAATCTAACACAAGTATTGAATTCGAGTTTGACTTTGACAAACGTAATAACGATTGAATATCGTTAAGTGTATTGCATAAAAATTCTTTCCCGCCCTAAAAGCAAAAGAAAAAAAAAAACTCAAAAACTGTCAAAAACAAAAGTAAAACTAAACACAATTTATAATCATTTATAATATTTACTTGTAAGTTAAATCTAGGATTCATACATTGAAAAGAAGTAATCTAAATACTAAAAAGAAAACTATATAGTACATACACATACATACATATATACTTTTATTAGAGCACACTGGAATTCCTATTATTTATTTTACGTTTATCTTGAACACTTTTCGAAATCCAAGAGTGTTGCCACATTCTGATTTTAAAATTCTGATTTTAAAAATTGTTTGATACATAATAAATTTTTGTTTTTAGTTTTTATGTGTAAAAAATTATTAATTATCAATAATATAAATTAATTTTTATTTCAAAAAAAGGAATTCCTTCTTTTAATTTGTTTATAAATTTGAATTCAGTTGTGTCAAGGCATATTTAACCAGGTGACTGCACAAGGCGGAGCTAATATTAAAGAGTAATTTTTTAAATTTTTTTATATGGAGTTTGATGTTAATCAGGTATTTTAAGAGAGAATAAAATAGATATTACTGTTAAAATCCATATAAAAAAAAAATTCAAAAAATTTTTGCTGAGATTTCCTCTCCCTTACGCTATCACCTTGTTAAATATGCCTTGAGTTGTGTTTTTCTTTTAAATTTTTTTTTATTGTTTTTACTCGACTCTTTGTTTTTTTGTTAATTAAAAAATATGAGAATGATACATTGTTTTTGTTTTAATTGTCAAACATTTAAAAATTAAAGAAAATGTTTTCATACGTCATTTTTATTTCATTTAAATGTTTGTTAACTCTATTATTAAAGGTTTATTTTATGTGTTTTCTTCAAAACTCTAAATACATAATTTCTATTAGTTGTAAGCTTTATAAAACCACAACTTACGTATATTCCTATGAAATAGTAAAAGAAAAACCTAATTGAAGGTGAAAAAAAAAATAATTTTACACTTTTTTCCAAAAACCTAAGCTAAAGAGAAAAAACAAACAAAAAATCTATTTGTAAATTGAAAAAAAGGAGAAGTTAAAAAAATCGATTCAAAATATATATGCTCGAGTTTGTAGTAAATGTTAAAAATAATTTTTTTTTTTCTTTGAAATCCTATAAAGAATTGGAGCTTTCTTCGGCTTTTAAAAAAGGTAAGCATTTTATCGTCTTCAACTTATTTTCAATCAAATTTCATATCGACAGTATACCAATCATATCATCTCCATAAACGACATGTATTATCTTTAGACGCTGTAAGTATAACGTCTCCAGCATAACTAAATGCACACGAGAATACGTCACTATCATGGCCAGCCAAGATTTGCGAGCATAGACCAGACTCAACAAGCCATAAACGTGCTGTGTGATCAGCCGATGCGGTTAGCAATAGACCACCAGAAGGATTAAAACACACCTGCAAAGTAAACAAATTTTGTTCTCAATAATATTTGAAGCGTATAAATTATAATATAATTATATTTACCTTCGACACTTCTTCACTATGTCCCCTCATTAATGATACCATTTCCAAATCCCCTATAACACTCCAAACTCGAGCAGTGCAATCATTGCTACCAGTGGCTAAACGCCGACCTGTACTATCAAATGCGACATCTAAAACTTCGTCAGTATGATCTTTAATAGTAAACACTGGCTCAGTTGGCTTTCTTAAGTCCCAAACACGAGCCGTGCTGTCCAAGGAACCAGTGGCAACTAAATCACACGAGAAATTCCACAAACAACTGCTTAGTTCGGCTGTATGACCACGCAACTGGGTAATTAGGCTATAAATTGTTGTTTAAAAGAAAAATACAAATTAAATTCATTTGGGAATATGTGTCCCTTTTTCATTTAATGTTTTAATCCTACTTCTATTATAAACATAAATTTTGTGTCTGGATGTTTGGAGCAAAATTGGCTTGAATTGCTGACTTTATAACCCGGATAAATATAGAGAAGTCAAAGGTTTCACTGTTGCTGAGTTCTAATCGTTTAATTTGAAAAGTTGTTTCTTCTGCATTGAAGGGGAAAAGGGGAAAAATTGGCAATTTATGTATAAAACTTTCATGATCCTTAAAACTTGGAGTCATATCTGAGTAGATAATAATAATGTGTGATACGCAGGCATATACATATAATTTATAGTCATTGGCTACTTACGATGTGCTCATTTAATAATCGGCTGGATAAGAGGAATTCGTTACAATTAACTATTCAACTTTTTTTTTGTTATTTCGTATAAATATTTTATACAGTGGGACGTCCACCAAAAAATACCGTACTAAATTACTGGTCGAATATGCTTTTAGAATTTTTTTCTAAGAAATTTTTTTCAAAGAAATTCTAAATTAGACTTAGATGGCGTACATTATGCCAAAAATTAAGAAATGTCAAAATTTAAGTACGCCGACAGAGTAGTTAATTTTCATGGCTTTTGCTTGAAATTTGTCGTTTTGGGACAGTGTTAAAATCACGAAAGTTGAGTAAATTGCATAGGTTTTACGATTTTGAGAGGTTTGCAATATTTTTTTTGTAGCTAAACGAATAAAGATTTTAAATTGATTTTTTTTTCTGTGAAAGGCTATATTAAGAGCTAGTTATATTATTTTTAAGAAAAATTTTTATTTTAAATTTTTATGATAAAAAATGTCGATTGAAATTAAAAAAAATATTTTACTTTACCATATGTAGTACATACATACATATAACGAAAAATATAGTAATCATGAAAAAATCGAGGTTCATAATCGACGGATTTATATGTTTTGAGGTCACCTGAATCCATTTTGACTATTTTCGCGACGATGTCTGTGGGTGGGTGTGTATGTGTATGCCACTATTTTTGTAGAGTTTGTACGGGTCATACCGTTTGACATATCAAAATGAAGTTTAGTATGTGCCTTTGGTATGTGGAGATAAAGAGCTGTATAGTTTTTGGACATAATCGGGATCTGAGTATAGAGTTTTGCTACCCTTTAGTAGTAGAATCGAACCCATACTTTTAATTTTCACTGTTGCACTGTGTTGTAAGATTTTGAATTTTTTGAAACAAAAGCGTTATATGTATATCTGTGAAAAATTCTCAAGTACGTACAAAATGTCAATGCTTTGTGATTTCGATTGTTACAGCGTTAGATAGTGAAGTTTGCTGCAAACAAACTGTCATTGCTTTTTTTACTTTGAAATCGCTAGATTTTATCTCTATTTTAATTTCTCTTTATTAGGTTTTATTAAAAGTGGTCATGTCAGAACGTTGTGCTCTTATTTAAGTTTGTCATTGCAGCTTTAAAATTAGGCGCGACACGTTGCGCGCTTATGAAGGTTTTTGCTGTAAGTTTCAGAGAAACAAATTTTTCCTTGCGTTTTTATTAGATTATAACTAACTATTTACTGCAAAGTGGACAATAATTTAAAAAATACAATTAAACTTATTCCTTAATAAACAATTTCCTTAATAAAGCAACAACTAATTTTAATATTGTCTTAAGCTAATAACAAAAACCATACTTTTTGTAAATAACTTACCTTTTTGACTTGATATCCCAAACTGAAGCTGTTCTATCAAATGATCCCGCCAACAATAGATTTCCATCTCTGCTAAATTGACAATTAATAACTTCAGCACCATGATGCCTTAATGATTGTAATTCTTGTCTTGATTCAATGTGAAACAGTCGAGCTGTACCATCCATAGATGACGAACAAATTGTTTCACCATTAATTGGATGAAATTGTGTCGAAACTATTTCAGCCGTATGACCGATAAGAGTGCTACGACATAAACCCGACGAAGCACACCAGATTTTAATAGTAGTATCAAAGGAACCAGTAACAACGTGGTCGCTGAAGAAAGAAAAGATTATTTTATGCCTTCTACGTAAAGAACTAAATGTGCAAGTTTTGAAATTTCAATCGATTCTTATTTATCACAAAACATTTCATTTTGTTATAGAAACTCATTCTATATTTCTATATTAATTTTCGAAGAATAAACTTTATCAAATTTATAGATGAGCACAAAATATATTACTTATTTGAAAACAGTTCTACTATAACTTTTGCAACAAAATATTAAGACAGAAACCTGAAATGGAGAACACTTTAAAATCAGGAGAAAAATAAAGAAAATACAGGTAATTGGTTCATTAGATTGCTTACTGCCTGTCATTGTTATGTGAATTGAGTTGAGTGTACAATTTAAAATGTTCCTCCTTTCCCGCTAGTCCGTCTGTGGGTGTTTTTCGTTTGTCAGTGGTGTACAAATTGTGTATGACGTTGTATTTACCTGTTCGTTAATAATGTCTCCATTAAAAGTTAGTGCTTTGTAGATTTACATATTTTGAAGCATGTCTAGCGTTCCACCTGTTTTGTTAGGATCCAATAATGTCATACATTCTGTTATTCACCTTGAATCATTAGAAGCCGTAATGTTAGTCCAGTTTATCCTAACTATGTATGATCGTCACAAAAAGACCCAAGAGAGTGTCTTATTGAACTTGTTGCTTAATGTAATTCGACACTAGGCGAGAGGAGTTAAAAAGGGTACACATGAGTGTTGGGATCTGACAATGTTTAAATTGTACCGCTCCAATTATAAAAGTGTACCAAATCAGCTACCCCCGGGGGTTCCAATTGTCAGTGCAGGAATGGCAAATGCTTTGACGCGGTTCACTCGGAGAAAATAGGGGCACCAGACGCTAGGGTTCCTAGAGCCTAAATCTGGAAGAAAAGGTCTGTGTGTTATAACATACGGGTCCTCTTCGAGGCCCGACCAGTGCCCAAAGGACTGGTACCACGGGAATCGGTGGCCCCACAGAGAGCCTATCCTCTCTGTGACCGGTTATTGGTGAGGTCCCCTTCGGGGGTACACGTGGTGGTTGTGGTTTAAGATCGATTTATGTAGGTAAGGTGCAAGGTCGATCAAGTGTGCTGTTGCACTCTCCACAGACGGAGTTTGGATAGTCTCCAAATCCCTAAGCAAGAGGTTATAATGTGGATCTAGGCTTGCCTTGGAAAGGCTTGCCATATTATATAAATTGCTACTCATTGTGACTGTATCACACAAAAATCGATTGGTGGCAATCGTAAAGTGTTGTTATACTACACAATGGGGGCGCTAGTCTACGCCTAAGTTTCACTCGGTGGTAAGACCACCGTGAGGTTAGGCCGAGTAGACAACTTTGAGAAAACCATATGCTCCAAGAGGGGTAATGGAAAAAACAAAACATACATATATGTATACAGTAGCTCAACAAGAGGACAAATCAAAACTTTTATACAACTGATTGAGGCGATGAAAAGACATTCAAACGCTGTAGTTGAGCAAAAGGCCTCGCAACTATATTACGTATTACTTATACATAATAGGGTAATCGGAGTAAATAATAAAAATTGGATAACTATGAAATTAGAACTGTTTATTAGCGTAAGAAAAATTATTAAATCAAAAAATGTATTAAAGAAATTTTTTTACCAAATTTGTACCAAAAAAGCATAAAATGTACCAGTGTACCACTGATGTGCGCAATAAAAATTGCTAATATAAACACAAATGCAATATTAAAGAAGAAACGAGAAAGATTGCAGCGACTAAAGTTGCATAATGTAATTCGGCGCTTAGTTTCAGGACTTTTGGGGAAAGTCCTGAAAAAAAGGTGGTCATTTTACATTTTTCCAATTCAGAGACTTGTAACTTTTTAACTAAATGCGCTATCTGAATAAAACTTGACACTATTTTATTTTAAACTAGCTGTGTCCACACACGTTGTGTGCGTCCTGACAATATTTTGTTAGATTTTGCTTTGAAAACATCAAATTTTAATAGTCTTATTTTTATAGTGCTTCACGTATACGTATTTTCCTTATATATTTTTTTTAAATTCTAAATTTTATTGTACAGCTCTGTAAAAGATGTTTTAAATATCCCGCCTTCAACTATGCATATCGGTAAAATTTCTCTAGGAAATGAGATATTTTTACGGAAAAAGTTTCCTATATTTGAATCTGGATACTAAGGTACCTCCTTGCAAAATTTAATTAAAATTCATCCAATAGTTTTTACTTGATGCAAACACAGACAGACAGGAAAAAAGTTACTGTTTTATGATATGTATAGATTTTATCAAGAGTTCTGCCGATACATTAAAATAATAATGTAATAAATGATTCAAATAAATGATCAAAAAAACCAAGTTAAGGTCGGCCTAAATTTTTTAGATATTTTTAGAGACTGAGTTTAAAACATTTGAGTTATAAACTTTTTATGACATTAAAACAAAGGAAGCCGACCGCCCGCACCACTACTCAAAAACAGCACTGTTTTGCCTCATTTAGTTAATACTAAATACTACTAATACTACTGGACGTCCTGCCAATATTTTACTCTATTTAGCTTTGAAAGTATTCCACACCAATTGTAAGAATCTTACTTTTATAGTGCTTCAGTCATGGTTTATGTATTTCTTCATATAAAGGAACTCATCCTTGAATAAATTTTAAAATTTATAAAAAATTCTTAAAATTACACACTGTATAAAAAAATAACAACATACGGACACCACTACGTGATAAAAGACAAAAACAAAATGAACCTAAGATCTCAATAAACAACTTACTTACGGGAGAAGGCTTTATAGTATCTCAATGTTGAAGTAAAGAAAAAACAAATGAAATTAAAAAATTTTCGGGTAATTTTTCACTTTTGCGGCTACCTAAGCGCTACCTAAACGGTGTTAAGAATCATTCCTAGAAAGTTCATATGTTCTAGAAAGTTGTTTATTGAGATCTTAGGTTCATTTTTGTAGTTGATTGTTTCCTTGAATTTTGAACGGTTTGCTACCTATGGACCTGAACAGGGGAAAAAGGTAAAAAAATTGAATTTTTAAAATTTTTTTTGCTATTTTGACCTTGAAGATGAAGTTTTTTGATTTTATATGTTTACAATTTTTGTTCTTTATGACAAGAGCGACAACTTTGCCTCAGAGAGTATATCAAAATTCCAAACAGTTTGCAAAATATGAGCTTGAGTAAATGATCATTTTTTTGCAAAAATGACATTGAGGCCCCACATCTTTGAGGGACCATAAAAAAAACCTGGAGGACTTTGGGCCAAACTGGGAGACATGGGTCTTTTTTTGGTCTTTTATCACGTAGTGGTGTCCGTATATGGTTATTTTTTCCGCGTTGCACTGTGTTATTGTAAAGTTCTCTAAATGGTGTTTAAAATATTTCAATGACAATTTAATTCCACAAAGTAAAAATACAAATTGTATTCAACTGGTGCTATCTGTTGCGTAATAGTAAAATAAAAATAAATAAAAAAGTGTGTTGAAAATATCCCAGTTTTAAACCAAAATTTTCAGTACCTTTAAACCGGAAATTGAGGTTTTCACTGGTTTTTTCCTTTTTCTCTTGGAAGTAAGAAAAAAGTACCCTATATTGGGATCAGGATACTAAGGTACCTTCTCACAAAGTTTTGTTAAAATCCATCCAGTAATTTTTACGTGATGCGAACACAAACGAAACGCAGACAGACGGATATGAGTTACTATTTTATTATATGTATAGATATAGATATCTTTAGTGGTTCATGTGTGATGGAAAAACAAAATGTATTTATTTATGTATATTTGTTCGTTTTTGTTTTAATTTAATTAATTCATATTCCTCTTTTTTTAAATTACAAATTTTTCAATACCAAAATAAACCGTTAAATGTGTATGTAAAAACAAAGTGTGCAGCTTCTTTTGGCGCTCACAGTATGATATTTGTATGAAAATATTAAGTTCAACATTTGAAAAACAAATTGAAGGAAGACATTTAATTTGTCTCATCAATGACCTGATTTCAGTTTTAAATTGCAAAAATGTATATAAAGACTGACTGAATGCCTAACAAATTGCAGTACAATTTCTTCAACTGTCTAATATCATGGCCACAATTGTATATACTTATGTATGTATGTGTATGTCTTTGCCAACACATGTTGAACGTTTGTGAGTTTGTACTTTACCATTTGGGAAAATTGTAAGCCACTGAAAAGACAACATTGTCGTGTTCCCCTAGCACATGTTCTTCGGTGCCCTTGTGAGTGTCGATGATGCGACACGTTCTATCATAGCTTCCGGTTAGACAATGCTTGCCACTTCTATCGAAGGCAATGTTGGTGAGTGGCAGGATGTGTGTCTCTAGGCGCGTGTGTAGATAGAATTTCTTTTTCGTTGGCTCCTGTATTTTACGTTGCAGCTTTGCAATTGCTTTTCTTAAGATGTTATTGACATTGTCATCAGCAATATTGTCTAACAGTTCAGTATTATTTTTTGTTGTCACAGCTGGGAGTTCAGATGTTATTGCTGTTGCTGTAGCCCATGGTTGTGTCAATGATGATAGAGTTGAACTTGCCTCTAATGTTTTCCGATTTGTTAACTTCACGTCACATATTTCTGCTGGTTTTTGTGTTTGTTGAATGCTATTATGGTCGCCAGATAAAATGCTTCGTGCCACATCCGATGGTTTGGAACTGTTTAACACACATTCATACAAAACAACAAAGCAAACATGTTACACATTATTCAAATGAAACACAAACTTTTTTATTTAATTGCCTGCCTGCATACTTTATATTCAAGTCCAATAGATCAATATGCTGCAAATATTCTTCACCATTGTTTCTTTGATAATTTATGGCAATTCCTTTGAATATTTAAAAAAATGTTAGTTTATTTATTTGATATAAATGAATTAATATTCTTTTTTTTTACCTGGTGGATAGTACCTTAAGAGTATTTTATTTATATTCATTTCTGGAAAAATAATTCTTAAACGCAGTTTTATGTAAAGGAATTTAGCCACAAAATGTGTTAAAAAATTGAAGCCTCTTTTGTTGTTGTTTGATCAATAAATTCAAATCAAACTCCTACAAAAGTAGTGGGCTCAAAAAGCCCATATAAACCAAAAGTTGTTCGCATTTTTTGTTTTGATATATGTAAGAGGAAAAATGTATCTTAACAAATTGTCCAAACTTGTCTGTAAGTTTTTTAAAAAGCTTTAGTTTCCACAAAGCTTTTTAGAACAAACAAAGAGATATGATACTCGTACATTATTGCTTCCAAACACTGGGAACACTTTTATATTAAACTTATTTTCTTAAATATATTCTTTTGTTAATTTAAATTTACTTTATTATTAATAAAATTAGTCATTATTTATTAACATAAAGCGTGATCCATTTCGAGATTCCCTACTTTTTTAAAGAAAAAAAAAAACACAGAAAATTCAAATTTAATGAAGAATGTTTATTATCATTTGAAAGATGGTCCATCCGTTGAGTCCAATTTTCGAGCATTTCGACGTAACTGGCGAATGACACGCGAAATAAATAATCAAGACAGAAATTTGAGTTTTTTTAAAAAAAGTGTTTTTTTATTGTTTGACTTCAAGACCAAGACTAAATTTTACAATTGTATTTTCTTATTTTATAACTTCTTAAAACTATGTAATTATTATATTGTCAGCAAAACAATATTTTTTGTATTGTGAAATTAAAATTGAAACTAGACTGTTGATTAAACAAAATTAAATTTAAAATATCAAATTAAATGGAAAATGTTGATAATGCAATAATTAGGTTAATGTAATCAAAATAAATAAATTTGCAATTAGCATTTATTTATTTTGACCTATTTTATTTAGGAAGTCGTCGAACTTGTCTAGAGTTGCATCAGCACTTATTACAAGTTCGTCGACTTTGTGTATAGGTTTATTTACATATGTAACTACTCCCCCTTTTAGATAAGAATTCTCCTGAATTCTTTTATTTAATTTTACAGTTATATATTTGTGTTTAATAAAAATTATATTAATGATGATAATTATTATAATTAAAATTGAAATATTAAAACTGTATATTATTTTTTTGTGGTATTTTAAATCTTTGATATTTCTTACATTAGATTGATGTTCTAGTTCAATTTGTTCAAATGTTATTTTATTAGTAAAATTTTTTAATATTTCAATGCTGTTAAATATTTGTTTTTGTTCTATATTTTCGACAATATTTGAGAAATAGTAATCTTTTATTCTAATTGAACAATTATTATAATTGATTAGATAATTCCCATTTAAGACAATTTTTTCAGAATTACAAGTTTGATTTATATTAATATTTTTAGAGTTTTTAATTATAATTGTGTCTATATCTAATTCTAATATCTCAAAATCATTATTTTTTATCAATTGACAGTCTTCTTTTATTATACAATGTGTGCTTATTTTTAGATCTTTTAAATGTTTGTTTTCTTCAAATTTATAAATTTTATTATTGAGTTTAAAAATTTTTTCAATATTGTAATCTATTTCTTTTCTCAATTTTAATATTTCAAATGTTTTGGGTATTTTAATGCCGAAAATTAAATGAGAGTTGTTTAAAACTGCTGTTCCGAGTTGTATATATTTAAGTTTATTATAATCAATTTCATACTTTTGTATTTCATGACTTGTTACAATATTTGGATGTACAATATTATGTTGTGCAGATATTACATTATCTTGTAGCTGTTCTATTTTATTTTTCAACAATTGTATGTTAGTCATTTGTTCCAAATATATATTTTTCTTATTTTCTATTTCCAAAATTTTACTTATAGAATTTATTTCTTTTTCTATTGTTTTTCTATCATTACTTATAACTAATTTTAAATGGTTTAAAGTGTCATTAAAATAATCATTAATTAATATTTGTTGGTTATTATTTTCCATTATTCCATTAATATTTAAAAGATGGTTTTGTATGTTCTGTCTGTCCTCTTCGTCCATTGTCCCAAATAACCATTTAGACATACTTCCTATTCCATTTATGAGTCCCCTTCTTTGTCTGTTTCGTTTCGGTATTAAAGTCATTAATTTATTTCTGGTGTCCATTAATTCTAACTGAAGCAAATTTTTATTTTCTACTTTCATTAAAATAATATTATCCATTATGTTATTTAGAATGTCCTCTATTTCGTTTAAGTTATGTAATATTATGTCCGATTCGTTAACAATTTCCTGATTTTTCACGAAAATATCTATAAATCCCTTTTGCTCTGTCAGACGTTCCATAGTCATCATTCCCTTAATTATCGGTATCCCTATTAGTATTGTCATCAGTATTGTCCATATCTGAAAATTTTAAAGGTCGTTTAATGTTACAATTATGTACTCTGTCTAACTTAAGTTTTCTGTACTTTGGTTGTTCTTTATGTCTAACGGCCTTATAGTTTTTAACAAATCCTTCCTCTCTGTTTTCTGTATAATCCTCCCTATTTTCGTTCAATTTATCTATTGCTTTTCTTTTGTTGTCCTCTAGATTCTTTCTAACAGTATTATTGTCAATTTTCCCCAAATGGACCTCACTAGGTGTACATTTAATGCTCGAATGATAGCATTCATTGTAATTTCGAATAGCCCTCTGAATTAATTGTTTCGTCGGGATTTCCCTATCCGTCTTATACAATAGTCTAAATTTCTCAGCAATTGTGCTATGCAAACGCTCTATGTCCGCATTCCCTGTATGACTATTGGGTTTAGTTAGATGTAATTCAACGTTTTCCTTCTCTAAAAATTCCTTTACTCTGATGGCTTTAAATTCATTGTCTGCCACTATCTTTCCGGGTTTTCCTATTTTAGCAAAGTGATCCTCTAATTGTTCGATAATTGTTACGTGATTTCTATCGTTAAGTGGGTAAGCTGCTCCGAATTTGGAAAATTTATCTATTACTGTTAAAAAAATGGTTCCCCTTAATTACATAAGTATCTATATGTATAATTTTATTTTTTTCCGATGGTGTTTCCGTAATCAAAAATTTTGGCTTAATTGGTTTCCTATCATATTTCACTTCCTTCAATGTTTCACATTGATTAATGACTATCTGAATTAATTCCATCAGCTTTGGATAGTATATTTTGAATTTAATCTGATTATATGTTTCAATTATGCCTGAATGCATACTTTCTCTAACATGATAAAGAGATATTTGTTTAACTGCCTCTACCTCGGTTTCTATATCTTGTGCTCGCATGGTGCATTTTATAAATTCTATTTGTTTGTCATTAGAGAACATTTCTATTAACTTTTCTTGAACCATATTATAACTATGTTCGGACAATTCTGAAAATATGTCTATTTTTCCTTTGTTAATATATTTCCTAAATATTTTTCCCATTTCCTTAAAATCTGCTTCTGCTATAAAAATAATTCTTTTACCGTGTAAAATTTTCATTTCATCAACCTTGTTATCTGTTAATATAATTTGTGTTTTATATTTATTGACTATTTCCTCTTTAATATAAAAATGATCATGCAAATTTTCCTCTGCTGAATGAACTGTTACCATAGATACATCATCATCTTCTATATTATCTATTATGTTAGAATCTGATTCATTATCCGAATTCCCAGGAAAAATTTCCTTATTTTTCTCCTTTTCTTCATTATCATTTTCTATTCTACTTAAAAAATCTGCTACTCTATTCTCCTTTCCTTTTATATACTCTATCTCGAAATCATATTCTCCTAGTTTCAGAAGCCATCTTTGATGTCTTGGAGACATATCTTTTCCTTTATATTATGAGTGTAAAAACTTGATTGGTTGATGGTCTGTTAGAATTTGGTACTTTCTCCCATAAAGATATGGTCGTAAATAATTCACACTCCATAATATAGCTAAAAACTCTTTATCCGTTGCCGAATAGTTTCTCTCGTGGTTATTTAACGTTCTAGATGCAAAACATACTGGGTGCCCTTCTTGCGTAGTTAGACGCATCTGTGGTTAGAGTGAATTTCTTTTCAAAATTTGGGTATCTTAGAATTGGATGTGATATAATTAAGGTTTTCAATTTTTCGAATGCTTCTATGTATGTTGGATCTCTAATATTTATCTTTACACCTTTTTTCAAATATTTCGTTATTGGCTGTGCTACCTTGGCATAGTCCCTTACAAATTTTCTGTAATAACCCGTTAGCCCTAAAAAACTTTTTATCTGCTTTCCAGTCTTAGGAATCTCTAGCTCCTTAATAACTTTAATTTTCTCCGGATTCGGCTTAAGTCCCTCACTTGTCAGAATGTGACCTAAAAACTGGGTTTCTTTCTTCATAAAATTGCATTTGTCAATTTGTATTTTCAAGTTAGTCCGTTCCAGTACTTTAAATATGTCCATTATAGCCCTCACATGTTCTTTTAGTGAAGTACTAAAAATGAGGATATCGTCAAGGTATACAACGCAAGTCTTATTTATGTAGTCCCTTAGTGTCTCGTTCATTAATCGCTGAAAGGTCGCCGGTGCGTTCTTCAGTCCGAATGGAATTCGTAAAGTCCCTGTGGTGTTACGAAGGCTGTTTTCTCTCTATCCTGTTCCTTAATCAATATTTGATGATATCCCTTAGCTAAATCTATAGTCGTAAAATATTGAGCCCGTCCTAGTTTGTCTAGAATTGAGTCTATATTCGGAAGTGGAAATTTATCGTCTATTGTTACTTCGTTGAGTTTTCTATAGTCAACTACAATTCTATATTTTTTCTGTCCCGAATTACCTACCTTTTTGGGTACTACAATCAAAGGACTCGAATACCTGGAGTTACTTTTTCTAATTATTCCCTGCTCTTCCATTTCTTTTATTTGTCTTCGTACCTCTTCCTCGTGTTGTGGAGGGTATCTGTACAATTTTGAATTTATCTGCTCGTTCGTTATCGTCCTAATTTCATGTTTTATATCTGTTGTACTTGTCAACTGATCACCCTCTTTAAAAAATAAATTCTTAAATCTTTCCAAAATGTTCGTTATTTCCCTATGTTCTTCTGTATTTAAATGATCCAGTTGAATTCTATCCCATTCGAATCCCCTTGCTTCCAATGCACAAATTTCAATGTCCCTATATGGATTTACTAAAAATCTGCTAATTTTCTTATTAATTGATATATATCCATCTATTTTTGAAAATTTTAATTATTATTAGTCGAACTGTTTATGTATTACATAGAATGAAATTTATAATCAAGCTTAAGTTCGTTTTTATTCTCTCTAAGAAAGAATTAATTAAATTACAAATTAGGTGATAATATTAAAGAAAAATTGGGAAAATTTAATTTTTAGACACCAGCAACGAGTGGAATGCACATTTTCTAGACAGCCACGTCCGTCATCTATTAAATTTATTATAGTGTAAAAACAGTTCATCAAATCAGACCCGATTATAAAACTATATTTTCGTCCCTTCAATTCAGCCAATTTCCATCTAACCTTTGAACAGATAGGTAAATTAAACTCATTAGGTGCATCAGTTAGCACCTCATATCTAATCACATCTTTCCCGGTTATTGTACTAAACTCAATTGGTTCCCTTAATAAAATCTTTTCAAAACTATTTATCTTCTTATCAATTAAACTTATTCTTGCTCCCGTATCTATTAATGCAATGTATCTCTTTCTATTAATTGTAATTTCTATCGTGGGTAGACAGTCCGATGGGGTTCCAAAAAAAAAAACTGATCCTGGCTTTGTCTGAGTTGACCTACATTGCACTGACATAAGTTTGGCTCAGAGTGTCCTGCCAATTGAACACTATTTATCTCCCCATGGCCCTGCTCTACCGGTCCGTTTTGGTCCTGCCAAGGTTGATTCCAGCTGGATTGGCTGAAATTTGGCCCTAGGTTTCCCGACCTGGTGGATCTTTGAAAATTTCCCTTATTATCAATATTATCATGGCATATTTCCACATTATCTACTTCCATTTGTTCGATTCGGTCTTGCCTAGGTTGATTCCAGCGATATTGGCCGGAATTTGGCCTAGGGTTTCCTACCTGAGCGAACTTCTGGAAATTATTCAACACATTATTATCCCTGTTATTTTGAACTCTATATCGTCCCGAGTTATTAAGGTTTCTATTAATATTATTATTGAGATTATTCACGTTATTGTTTCCATTATTATCCCTCTCCTGTCTATAATTCCGTCTAAAGTCATTCTGTTGGTTGTATCCCTGATTAAAACTACTATTATAATTCGTCCGTTGATTATAGTTGTGTCCGTTTTGTGTCCGATTTTGTCTAAATGTTATGTCGCCTCTAGCCCTAGATTTTCTATATTCTGGTCGAATACAACTATCCTCAAATCTTCTTCTAGTCATTATGTCCATAATATTCCCTAAATCTCGTTCGTCGTAGATTTTATCTAGTAATATTCCCTGAGTCATTTCCTTAGTCGTGTTAACTAGTAAACTATCTATGTTAGTCAAATCGATACAATGGTCACCGCTATAATTAGTAATTAATTCGTCCGACTTATATTTAATATTTTGAATTTCTATTGCTAATTCACTTACATTATTTACCCTCAAGTTGTTCATTCGTTTGTATATATGGTGTGGTTCCGTATTTGGACGGTATCTTAACTTCAGGACCTTCTTTATTAGCTCCCAGTTGTCTGGCTGTTGAATGTTGATTACGGTGTTCTTCGCTTCTCCTTGAATATTTCTATAAAAAATAGCTTTTATGGCTTCCCTTTTTAAGTCATCCCTGTTGATTGTTGAGAGAAGGTATTCTGCACTACTTATAAAAGAGTTTATGGTGATTTCGTTTGTTCCAGTAAATACCGGTAAATGGGATACATTTTTAAATATGGTATTCGTTTCCTGGGTATTAGGTATTTGATTGTTTTGGAGTTCCAGATATGCATTCCGCAATTGTTCTAGTTGCCGTTCTCTTCTGGCCAGTTCCTCCACCAACTCTACTGGGGGTATTTGAGCTTGTTCTTGAGCCATCCTTCTTTCGTCAAACGTTTGTTGTCTTTGATTTTTCCGAATTTTGCTTATTTTTGTGGTGTTGGGTTTATTAGCTTTCACTGCACTTATTGTTTTTCTATTATAGTTTCGTTTGTGGTGTTGACTTTAGTAGTTTTCACTGCACAATTCTTTTTCTATTATAGTTTTTGTTTGTGGTGTTGACTTTATTAGTTTTCACTGCACAATTCTTATAGTGTTTATATGTGGTGTTCACTTTATTAGTTTTCACTGCACAATTTTATTTATTATTTTTTTTTTTTTCGAAAACGTATGTTCGAATCACTGGATCCTTTTCACTGAACTTGGATCCTACCTACTGCGCCAAATAAATAATCAAGACAGAAATTTGAGTTTTTTTAAAAAAAGTGTTTTTTTATTGTTTGACTTCAAGACCAAGACTAAATTTTACAATTGTATTTTCTTATTTTATAACTTCTTAAAACTATGTAATTATTATATTGTCAGCAAAACAATATTTTTTGTATTGTGAAATTAAAATTGAAACTAGACTGTTGATTAAACAAAATTAAATTTAAAATATCAAATTAAAGGGAAAATATTGATAATGCAATAATTAGGTTAATGTACTCAAAATAAATAAATTTGCAATTAGCATTTATTTATTTTGACCTATTTTATTTAGGAAGTCGTCGAACTTGTCTAGAGTTGCATCAGCACTTATTACAAGTTCGTCGACTTTGTGTATAGGTTTATTTAGATATGTATCTCGCGTGATGTTTTCCTCCAAGGCCTGAATCGAAGAGGGTTTGTCCGCATAAACTTTAGACTATACATATTTCCACAGGAAAAAGTCTAAATGTTGTGATATCACACGGTCTTGGTGGCCAATCGACCGGCCCAAAACGTGAAATTATGTGCTTACCGAAATGCTCTCTCAATAAATCCATTGATTGATGCGATGTGTGGGAAGTGGCGCCGTCTTTCTGAAACCAAATGTCGCCGAGATTACGAGCTTCAATTTCTGGCATCAAATAGTCGGTTATCATGGCACGATAAAGGTTGCCATTGACGGTTACGTTCCGGACCGATGATTCCACCGGCCCACAAACCACACCAAACCATTGTTTTTTCTAGATGAAGAAGCAGCTCTTGAATCTCTTCAGATTGCTCTTCGTCCCAAATGCGGCAATTTTGTTTGTTTACATACCCATTGAGCCAGAAATGGGCCTCATCGCTAAACAAAATTTTCCTCGAAAACGTCGTATCTTCCTGTAACGTTTCAAGAGCCCATAGAGCGAAGTGATGTCGCTTGAGAAGGTCGAGCGGCTTCAGTTGTTGCACAAGCTTTATTTTGTATGCTTTCAATTTAAGATATCGACGTAAAATGCGCCAAGTCGTTCCTTACGTCAGTCCGAGTTGCTGCGAACGGCGCTGAATCGACTCTTCACGGTCTTCGTGTACACTCTCAGTTACGGCCGCTATATTTCTTCACAGCGTGCTGGACGTCGTATATTCGATCGAATATTATCCAATAATGAATGCTGGGTCTCAAAATGGGTGATGGTGTTGCTAATAGTACGCTCAGTAGGCCGATTATGTTGACCATAAGTTGAGCGAAGTGCACAAAACACATTCCTCACAGAACGTGAATTTTCGTTATAAAGTTGAACAATTTGTAAACATTGTTCAGGCGTAAGTCTTTCCATTATGAAATGCCAAACAATACTAAACAAAAATAACATGACAGCAAGTTACGACTCACACGTGAGCTGTCAAAAAAGGCTATTGAAAAAAGTATCTCTACTTAAATAACCCATTACAAATAAATTTTTGAAGTAATGCTTTATTTCGTTAAATTCTCTTTAAGTTGAATAGATTTTAGGAATTACAAATTAGGTGAATAAATTTTGTAGAAAACTAGCAAATACAATGCATTTACTGGATCGCTACATTCTTCTTCAGCTTTATTCATATGTAATTACTTTGGCTAGTGTTTTGTTGTACAAATCATCTATATAACCAAAGTAAGATAATAGAATTCGAGAAATAATATTCAATTATCTATTAGCAATTGGAGAGAACGAAAACTACCACTAATGACAGTTTGGTTGTAATTAGTTAGCTTCACTAGTAAACGCTCTGTCAAAATCCATAACGGTTAAGAAGATAATTCCATATACATTAAATTACGTTACCTATGGCGACACCCTTTAATTTTTATATTTAGTTTATTTTAGTAACTCTTATTACTGAGAGCTACAGTAATACACACCTTGATTGAAACTTATATACCTTTAGTTCAGTAGGAAACAAAAATTTTTATATTTAGGCCCATTATTATAACTTGCCAGTAGCTAAAGTTAGGATTTTATCGGAGAGATAAGTTGTTTTTCGTTATAATAACGAGGGTAAGAATCGTTATTATAACTTGCTTTTAAAGTACGCGATAGTTAAAGGTTATTTTTAGATGACTTATAATAACGAAAAACTACTTATCGCTCCTAATTTTAGCTATTAGTAAGTTGTAATAATGGGCCTTAGATATACAAAATACTTTTTCTTAAATAGAGCGAATTAGAATAATGCAACTTGATAGACGACATCACACGTTACGTGTGAAAATTATTTTCTCGCTTAGAATTTGGCCAAAGGTTACGGCGTCACCTCTTTCTTTGTTAATAATTAAACAAGAAGAAGCTTTTAAATGTCTCAATTCACCCAGTTACACATCTTAATTAAACATTTGTTAACTTTTTGTCAACATAAAACCATCTCAAATACTTTTCTTATATATGTACATGGTTCGGCAAAAACTTAAGTTACAATCAACGCATATCTATGTATCTATTAATATAAGTACGTACATATATACAGTGGAAAGCAAAACTGTCATATCAAATATATGTATTTTTTTAATTTAATTGAACATTATTCTAATAGGTCGATTATGGATTGCAACCGAACTTTAGTTGCGTTGTCAAAAGGCAACGCAACTGGTAAATAAATTGGTATTACGTATGGCAACTTTTTTCAGTTGCCAAAAAGTTATCGATAATGCTATTTTGACACTCTAGCAACTGAAAATAAATGTAAACAATCAAAAAGCTTTTAATAAATTTAATATATAAGGAAGAAAAAAGTATTTTGAAAAAAAGTGAATAAAAAAATACAATAAATAAAATGATTATTTCCAAAAGGCAACGTGTCGATTGTTTCCTTTTCTTATATTAAATGCTGAAAGTGTTGTGTTATTTTACGGTTTGAAAACTACAATTTAAAGAAATACATACATACAAACGTATGTGTATTATATAAATTTTGTTTTAAATATTGATGTAAACTGTTAAATGTACAAAATTATATAAAAAATAAACCTAGTTTTCTCCAGATTTACCGGTTTTTTGCCTAATCAGTGAAAAAAAATCAACAGCAACCACAAATTTATGGTTGCCAGTTTGGCAACTGAAATTAACAACTTTTAATTACCAGTTGCCATAAAGGGCAGTTTAGACAGTAAGACTTTACGTACGTAAAATCTAAGAGAAAATAAAATGAAAATCAATCCGTATGAAAAAATAGAGAGTAAAAATCGTATGGTTTTTTTCTTACGTTTACACCATTGGTGTTAAATAAAATGAAGTAAAATTGAAACATCTGTTGTTAAAACAATAAAAAAGTGAAAACAAATAAATAGAGTGCGTACTTGTGAAAAATATGCCAAATTTAAAAAAAGTAACAAGGAAAAGGTTCTTGGTATTGTACTAGCCATTGCCATAATAAAAAACTGAAAACCAACAACTAAAACAAAATTAAAAAATGTTCACGTTCCTTTGCCAAAAGTTTTTTATTGTTTACAAACTTATTTGTGATGCCAACTGGATCTATTTTGCACTATATTCAGCGGTTTTCAGTTATTTTGACGAGTTTTGTCTTTGAAAAGTTAGCATTAATAAGAAAAACGCAACCCTGATCTAATGAAGTAGAATAGTTTTTGAAAAATTTCAAAACATAAAGAGAGCCGTAAGACTGTCAAATTTCCATCCGTATTTTCTCTCAATGTCGGACAGTTTCATTACATATTATGTTTAGACGATACTACTTGTACTCTTCTACACAAAAATTTGACATGTCGTATTACTTGTAGTATAATGTAAACCGCCCTTAAGTAATACAATTTCGGCAACTGAAAACACAACTGGGTTTGGGTTGCCATCCATAATCGACCCATAAATTATAAAGCATAAAAACTCATATAAATTGTTTCAAAAAAATAAAAAAATTCACTATTCGGACTCTTTCGCACTGTACAATAAATGAACATTATCACGATATTGCTCTGTTAAAATGTAACGGTATTTGACACGTTAGTTTTGTTTGATGTCATTTCGTTATGAAGCTTTTATTGCTCTATTTGTGTATTATTGTTTGAACTGTGAAATGATTAACTTGATTTTTAAATAAAAAATTAAAAGATCTTTAAAAATGAGAAAAACGCCAACTGATATTGAAAACAATGTGATAATTTTGTTGCAAAATAATTATTCATGCCGTAAAATTGCTGAAAAATTAAATTTAAGTAAATCCAGGGTAAATGATAAAAAAACGACGTAATGTAGCTTGCATTAATAACCAAGAGGGTTGACCAAGACTGTTTTCTGATGGTGATGCCCGGCAGACCCCGAAAAAATGCTGCAAAAAGTATTGGTAAGCATGTCAGTTCCTGGACGGTTAGACGCGCATTAAATAGAATTGATTTAGTGTCCAGTGTGAAATAGAAAAAGCCAGCACTTTCCGATAGAAGTGCGAAAAGACGCCTTCATTTCTGTAAAACCCACAAAAATTGGACAGTGGATGACTGGAAACCGGTTATTTGGAGAGACGAGACGAAAGTCAACCGATACCAGTCTGATGGAAAAGAATACTATTAGCATAGGCCGCATGAGCGCATCCAAAAGCACCATATGAAGGAAACGATGAAACATGGTGGCGGCATTATAATGGTGTGGGGATGTTTTACTTGGTGGAACATTGGACCTTTGGTGAGAATCCAAGGTATAATGAAGAAGGAGGATTACCTGAGTATTCTACACCAGAATTTGTTGACGAGAGTGCTTACCCAACCGAAGCAGTTGTTTTTCAGCAAGACGGAGATCCGAAGCACACTGCCGAAATAGTTAAAAGCTGGCTACAAAACCAAACTTTTGGGATAATGGAATGGCTTGCACAAAGTCCAGATCTGAAACCTATAGAAAGTTTATTGTGAAAATAAGGCTGGGAGCATATGAAAACCCACCAAAAAATGTTGGGAGAGAATACAACATGAGTGGCGAACTCTTGAGCGTGATATCATCCAAAAGTTGGTAGAGAGTATGCCAAAACGTATTGAAAGTGTAATTAAAAATAAAGGCCTTTGGACGAAATATTAAATTGGAAACGTTAACTAAAAGTGTTCAAATAGTGATTTTTTTTAAATTTTTTTATTCTTTTGAAGTTTTTGTGATTTATAATTTAGAATAATGTTCAATTAAATATAAAAAATACATATATAATAATATACCAATATTTGTATTATTTTCATTACCTTAGTTTCTTGATGCAATACACTCGGACAGTTTTGCTTCCTTCTGTATGTATAGAAAGCACAAAATGTGTTTTTGTATGTTTGTTTGTTTGCCGGAAAATTGTAGCTGCTTATAACAGTAGACCAATCGTCCCAGATTTTTCACAGTTTGTTACTAACTAAGCGGTGGGTAAAATAGGGTAAATATTTTTTCTTCCAAATGGGAGTGGCGCTTCCCTTATATTTGGGAATTGTAATTGGCAGAGTTCTGAACTTTTGTGCAAGTATTTTTCTTATTAATTTGGATATAATACCATAAAACTGTTTGGAACTTCTTATACAAACAACTTACAATTTTTAACGTGTACCTAGAGAACTACAACAAGCAACCCTCATATTGATACATATATGTACATTGTCCAACAAAAAATAGCTGGATTCAAGCGGTGGACGTGGCACCTCCCATAAAAATTATTATATGTTGGCTGGGGAACTGTAACACTTAGAATGTTAGAATTTTGCAATAATAACCTTCTAACTAATGTGCATAGCCCAGCAAAATACTGGCTGAATTCGAACTATGGGAGTGGTATCTCACAAAGTGAAAAATTCTAGTCTTATAATTAGAGAACTATAAAAGGAAGAGTCTTTAAATTGACTAGTTTGGACGACTAGGCGAGCAAGTAATTGCCTTAGCTGCAACAATGGGCGAGGTACCGCACATGCAGGGAACTATTATAAGTAAAGTTTTGAAATTTTGTACTGTGAGTTAAAGCTTGGTTGTTACGACGAGAGGGCTGGGTACCCCTAAACAGTGTACTTATCCGACATCTAGAGAACTTCAATAATGACACTCCTCATATTTTGACAGAAGTTTCTCTGAGAAAAATAATATACAAGTGTTTATTATATTTCATGACAATGGGGTAGCGAAGCGCACCGGGGATTACTAGTTTGTTATATTTTAAACAAGAAAGTATAAAAAATACATTCCAAACACGCAATATTAATATTGAGGATATTTATACCTGCAGTCCTCATTCGTATGCGAACAGACATCCAGAAAGTTTATTTCTTCATTTTGCATTTCTTTTACTTCTTTCGACTGACATTAATGATAATTGTTATTAATACAATTATGTTGGTTTTGTGGAGAACATTTCATGACACTTGTAATCACATGTTTCAAAAATTGTATGTGCGGAGACGTATGGGTTTTGTGTAGGGGGAGAGGGTTACTTTTTAATAAAACACTAAGGCGAAGAAAATGTAACAAATTATTTTCATAAACTTTTTTGTAACATTTAACGAGTTTATTGTAACTTGTGATTATTTGTTTATAACCCAACGAGCATAAGGAACTTAAATATTTAAGAATCATGTAGTGAGATCTCTTCAACATATATTTCCTGAATTGCTGTGTATCAAATTTCAATCGTTATTTTTATACCTTTAACCACAGGTGAAAAGGATATACATATTCATATGTATATAAGTTTCTCATTACGTTTGTTTTTTATTTATTTATTTAACTAAGGTCTATGGAACATTATCCTTCCAAACTAATAATAATATCATGAACATTAAAATAACTACATTAGTGAATAACATTTAAAAACCAAATAAAATTTATAAAATTCGAAAAAAAAAAAAATATTGCAAGCACGCTGAGGAAGTGGCGGGCACAGCTAGTCATTAATAAAAAGTGAAAACAAAATAGGGCCCAAGTGCCTTTACTGAGGAACTCCAGATTTAACAACAATATTTTTAGAGGTGACATTGTGTAATGAAACATATTGTTTCCGTCCTGTTAAGTATGATCTTATCCTGTTCAATGTTTTTGGAGAGAAACCCATAAGATGGAGCTTAAGTAAAAGTAAAAAACGATTAACTTTGTCATAAGATTTACCTAAATCAGTGCGGATAACATCAGTTGGTTGCTTATTGTTAAAGCCAATATTAACAATAGTTGTAAGTTTCATAAGGTTAGTTGTAGTTGAGAAACCTTTCCTGAAACAATGTTGTTGATGCGATAATATAGATGATATTTGGTGGCTAATATTGTCCGTGTAAAACATTTCTCAAATAGTTTTGGGACCGCACTGAGTTTAGCAATACCTGGGTAGTTTGTTATATTTACTTCCGGGTTTAAATAGCGGAATTACAGATTACAAGTGAAGTAGCAATTGCATTTGCGTTATATTTAAAAACATAGGAAGAAATAGCATCAGGTCCACTGTTGTACGACAACGTAATGCTATTTATGGCTGATAAAATCTGTGATATACAGATTAGAAAAAATCTGTCAAGCATAGTTTCGAAAATTTAGCTATTGTAATTTAGAATCAGAGGCGAATGCTCGTATTTTTTTCCCCGTATGGTGGCTGTTTTTCTGCATGGTATCATTATTTTGTTTTGTTGTATTAAAAACCGAAAATTCAAATAAAAATACTCGAGGTTGTCAAAGAATCAGAAATTCACTAAACAATCGAAATCTTCACCAAAATTGCATTAAAAAAATTTAATATTAATAAAAAAATTTAATTTTGAAAATGTCATTAAAAGTAAATGCACAAAAAACTGTCGATAATTCAAAAGTTCGGTAAAAGCTCACAGAAAACCACTTTATCTGTAAAGCTCTGTACAGACGGTTGTCAGATCTTACAATATTGTCACGCCTAACATTGTGCTGACACACGATTGTCACATATCTGACATTATTATTGTTAGTTTGAAGTCTGATAATGCCTTTTCCGACAATATTGCCAGACTACAATTGTAAGTTCACACGATTCTTAGACGTTTTCTGTTTATTTTTCTGACAATATTGTAAGATCTGACAACCATCTGTAGAGAGCTTAAGTGTTTAAGTTAAATTAATATTTTGTTTGTCACAAATTTCACCAAAATATCAAATTTTAAATAAACTTTATACCTATGAAATTAAATTTTTTTTTGAGCTGAAACACGCGTGTTTGCTGGGAAATAAATGGAAATTAAAATAATTGCGCAGTGCCATTTGTAATTAGAAAAAGAGTTTGAAAATAGAAACACAAATTAAGAAGTTCTATAAACGAAAGGATATTACAATATAATGAAAATTATGTTATTGTTAATTTCAGTCAATAAATCAATTAGGAGTGTGTGGAAATTTATTTTTGGAACTTTTACCTTAATTAGTGGCTACAAGGGATGCCAATCTCCAACTCTAATCATATACAACCTACATATATAAATACATATATATATATATATATATATATATATATATAACCTCATATATAAATACATATATATAACCTCAGTGTTCAGATTTTTTAAATTTCGATAGTCCTTACAAATATCTGGTTATCTGGGTTACATCTCTGGGTTATCTCTTTTAGTTTGGGAAAAATTTGGCTTAGAAATTTTTTTTTCTTTTATTTTTGGCCGACCTTGTCTTAGTATTTTTTATGTCGTAGATTTCTTTGTGATCTGATTATTATTTTTAGACATCGACTGCGCACTCTTGGTAAAATTTAGAATGAAATAGTATCAAGATATATTCTGATAGTGCCTTCCGTTCAAAACTTTCAAGCCTCTGAAATAGGATATTGTAAAAAATACTCTGTTTTCAGGATTTTCCCAAAATTGTGCTATGGCTTTTTGTTTGCTTATATAAATTAAACTTACTTCGATACTAGTAAATTCGGTTAAACTATTTTAAAGACAATCTATAGCAAAGGCGAATAAAAGAAAAATTGTGCCATACATTGTAACTGTTCTCCGTTCAGTCCAATCCAAACATAGCCAATTTGAATAGAAATATGATATATTGTAAAATTCCTCCGAGTGCAAAGCACCGATTAAAAAAAATGTAAACAGAGTTTTAAAGCCTTATCCCTGGGCTACATACTCCACAAAGCATTCGACAGCCCGCTGGGTAACAAAGGCAAAAAACCCCAATTTTTTCGAACATATCTTTTCCGTTTTAGGAATTCAAAAATGTTTTGTTCCGGCATATACCCGAAAATCTGTATTACACCAAGACTAGATTTTAAGACTTCTTAAAATATAAACATTCTGCCGAGCTCTAATTCCACTGGCCAACAAATTAGGCAGAAAATTATGACTGTGGAAACGAAGGATGTTTTTTAGCTAATGTGGGTGCGCTGAATTCGAATCTGGCAACAAAGTTGGTCCTTCACGTCCAGTTCGTTTTTTATCGCATGCTGGCAATACTGTAAAATAGTTAATACCTGTTAGATAATAAAGCCTGCATTCGTTATAAATTTGTATAAAGATTGTTCAAATCACTTGAACATGCAATCAAAATATTTCTAATAAACCGTTATTTGATCCAAATGACGTTCTTTTTCCACCGCTGCACATAAAATTGGGCCTTTTTAAGAACTTTGTCAAGGCTCTGGACAAAGATGGTGCAGCATTTAAATATTTGTTAAAAGTTTTTCCTAAAATTTGATATGCTAAAATCAAAGAAGGGATATTTGTTGGCCCTCAGATCAGGAAGCTTATGAATGATCATAATTTTTCGCAATGTTTATCGGAGAAAGAATATGCAGCCTGGGAGTCTTTTAAGTGCATCGTGAAAAGTTTTCTTGGAAACAATAAGAGTGAAAACTACAGACAAATTGTTGCTGAATTATTGAAAAATTCTCATGAACTGGGTGCACGAATGTCACTCAAAATACATTTTCTTCATTCGCATTTAGATTTTTTCCCACAAAACCTAGGTGCTATTAGCGACGAACAAGGGGAGCGCGCCCATCAAGATTTAATGAAAATTTAAAGAAACTATCAAGGATTTTGGGATAAAAGTATGCTGGGAGACTATTGCTGGACTCTAATACGTGAAACTGAACCAACGAAATACTAACGACAATCATATAACGCTATTCACTTTTGAAAGCTCATTGATTTTTAAATAAAATAATTATTTTTTAGTGTTATGTTATATCATGTGATTTGATTTTTTTTTTAATTAAAAACCTGTTCACAAAATAATCATCTATTAACTTTGTTTGTATAAAGCTAATTAAAGATTGGCTTTAATTAGAGATTAGCTTTACTCATTCTTATGAGTAAAAAAAAATAAATTTAGTAGTAAATCCTAGCAATTCAATTCTCTTTCATTTATCGTTTCAAAAACTGTTTGTTGAACGTAGTATTCCATTTTTTAAGAAGTTGTTTTCAACATGCAACAATGTTGTCTTTTTTGTTTGTTTAGTTATTTTCAGATGTCTGATAAACCAAGCATGCAACAACTGCTACTCAAACATACTCGTACATTCATTTATAGTACATACCCATTAGAAGCCATTAACAAAACAGGCCTACTTGAAGGCCTTCTAGAATCTGAAAAGCGATCCGAGACTACGCTTCTATCTTGCCAGCAATACTTGCATTCCCTTAGCAAAAAGCCGATACACATACGATTCTGAACTACCTTTTATTCTTATAGGTATATACATATGTACGTATTTTTTATATTTCACAGCAGCACAATTTAACAACAAAAGCTAAGTTAAGGGAAAAGTATGAAAGAGGAAAAATATTTTGATTAAAACTAATTTGTTGTGCAAAATGATTTACAGTAGTTTAAAATGAACCACTAAAGATATCTGAATGAAATTTCACAAGAGCAAACCAGATGTGCTTTGAGTGCAGTTGCTGAAGATCGGCCGCCTACGGTGAAGGGAGTTTGTAGGCATGCCTTTAAATTTGGGGACCTCGGATATATTTTTTTTTATTTCGCCAAAAAGTTTATTTTTAATTCAAATGTTAAGATTTTTTTTAAATTAGATAGTCCTTGAGAATATCTACAAAAACTATGCTACATGTCTTGGTTATTCCTAATTAGTGTGGGAAAAAATTGACATAGACCAGCTTTTTTAGTTTTTTTGCGGACTTATTTGTGATCCGACTTTTATTTTAGGATTGATTTTTTAATAAAATTTAGAATAATGTAATATCAAGCTTTGTCCTAATAGGGTGGTATAGCTTTTTTGCTCTTATAAATTAAATTTAGGTCCATAGAAGTAAATTTTTTTAAAATATTTTAAAGACAACCTATAAAAAAATTGTTTTTTAAACAATTGATTGAACAGATACATATCTCAAAGAAATTAAACAATCAAAAAATAATTTAAATAACACAGTGCAAAAATTAAAAGCTTTTCGAAAAATACAAGAAACTGGTAGTATAGGTTCGATTCTACTACCAAATGGTAGTAAAACCCTATACTCAGTTTGGCGAATTTATTGACCAATTTTTATAAAAAGGCCTCGAAAGGTTCTGAATGTCAGTGGGCCCTTCAAAAATATGTTATCAGTTTTTTTTTATACTAGGTGATACCGCTTAACCTTGTTCGGCAATAATGTATCAGAGGATTCCTTTAATAAATTCTGTTAAGATTTTATGCCAAAACAAATTTTCCTGCATATTTTTTGAATAAAAAATTTAAAAAAGGTTCATTTTTTTCATCATAACTTACAGGGAGTCTTAAATTTTCACTAACAATATATGGAAAAATTGTAGCCACTGTAAAACTGAATAGCTTTTGTAAACATACCAATAAAATCTGGACGTGTATCTAGACAGCCTAAAAAAGGATTGTACACTCCTTGGTCGGCTTCTAAAAAGAACATGACAATATAATAAGACTAATAGTGATAATGTCTGAAAAATAAGGCCTTATATTAGGCCTCTTTATTTCTTCATTTTACGCGAGATAAGTGAAAACCTACTCATACAAATGTACATACTTCGACATCATTTAAGTACTCAACTGCAATTGCTTTTTTCTCTAGCGGAAATGAAGAATGAGTTGAAACTTTAAATATTGTGCAAAAACATAAATAACTAGCTAAGTAATACTTTGTTATCGCTGTTGGTTTTTTAAAGGGTGTCCCTAAAAGTACGCAAGATTTGAAATTAGTTTGTTATTTTTATTTAATCAGTTAAGTACTCAGAAAAAGGCTCCTAATGTTTCTAATTTTGAACAATTTTGGCGAAATTTCGTTAATGTAGCCTCCTCCTAATTCCTCCCTAAATGCACGAGTGTTTGTGGGCTTGTTGCAATAAAACTTTGACTACAAATAACCCAATAAAAAGAAATCAAAGCTTGTTGAGCCATATGATTTAGGGGATCAGTCATATCAATACGAGTACACAATATAAGACCAGCAAATGTATCATGCAGCAATTGCGACATCGTCTTTTTTAAAGCAAATGTTAGCTACATCAACTACATTCAATTTATTTAGAAATAACTCTGTCATCACCAGGGTTTAGAATTTTTCATTTATGTGCGTTGAAATTTCAACATTTCTGATATTCTAATAATTGCAATTACTAAAATTTTATATATTTTTTTCGCTATCATAAATGAACAACAAAAAATGCTCTGCCTAAAATCACACATGTATGAGTTTAACTTTTTGTTTTTTTTAGCATACATAGTTGAACGATGAAAAACAAGAAATATCTGTATTATTCCTATGTGAAAAGTAATGAATTAGCTCATTCTTATTATTGCTGTTTTCATAAATGTTTTTTTTTCAATTTTTTTCATTATGAACACTCATAAATATGAATACTTATTGCGATAATTTTTTACGATCTTTTAATTTATGAGAAATTAACAAAGTTGTAAATTTTCATATATGAGCACTTGCTTGAAAAACAAAACATTTTTTTCATTTATTCACTTTTGAATAGAAAGGAAAAAAATAAATTATTATACATGAGGAAGCACAAAATATTTTCTAGTCTCTCACACATGTATGAAAAGAAGAAGAAGAAGAAAACTAAAATGAACATACTCACACATGATTGAAGAGTGAAGGAGGATTTCGGTACTCTGATTAAAGAATATGGTAACGAATTCGATCTCCAGCAACAATACATAGCACAGTGCCCTCTTCCGTCGGTATTACAGTATAACACTAAATCGAAGTAAACTTCTTTTCGGCGATAGTATCGTTATCGAAAAAATGGTATCAAAACCATCGATAGTACTATAGTCATATGCCCTTCTGCAGTCATATGTCAGCTCTACAGTTATATGCCCTACAAATACAGTAACTTCGAAGCATACCAAAGATTAAAAGGTAAAATCTGCTTTATCACTTGGAATGGTTTGGCTCGAAAAAATCAGTATCAAATGTTTTTGAAATATAGTGAAGCAGTGAAAACGGCTGGTGTAGTATTCCATTTACACTAACCCTAAACTGTCAGCTTAAAATATATTTTAGTGATGTCAATACTTTGCTGCGAATTCAAGTCTTGCACTAGTTTTAGGACACCCTTTATATTAAAAATATTTTTAAACGCCAGCAAACGGCAGAAAATAAAGCAAGAACAAATTTTAAATACATGAACAAGAAAGAAATAAAAACAAAAATGTGTAAAACAGGTGCCAAACTACATATGTATGCAACAGGCAAGTGCCACGGCTGAACACCAGTTACAACAAACAACTTCCAGCATAAAAACGATGTATCAATATTAGTTAAGTTTTGAAACACATCGAATGAGTTTTACACAGTTTAAAGTGAAAAATAAAGTTTTACGTTTTAAGACAAGTTTTTCTTATACTCGTATGGTATTTAAATGGTGACTTAAATGAAAAATGTTAAATGTCACGTAGTTGAAATGACACAATAACGCAAACGAAAATACTAACACTAACGCAACATTATTTTTGTATGGCACGTTACTCACGCAAGGATACATTTTACATTTTCTTATTTCACGCACGCATTGATGAGAATTTAATTGAAAACTGATAAGAAAAATGCGAAGAATTTTTTCCTAACTTTTAAATATTTAAAAGACAAACTAAGGACCTTCAGTTGTTATAGAAAAAATTGGCGTTTTAAATGGATTAAGCATTCATTCATCAACAAGAGGAATATCAACCCCAACTTCATTACACATTTTTTGGCAACTGTTTGTTTTTGTTGTTATTCTTTAGAGTACATTTTTTCGATATTTAGCAATTAACATTTTGATCAAGTATTAATGTTTGAACAAATACATTGCACTGTGGGGTAGAAACAAATATTTTGAAAATAAAACGAACTTTAATTTTGAGTTCAAGTGTTTTTAGGTCTCTCAGGAATATTGCTACGGGTACATAGGAATTAGCTTCCCACTACTTTGTTTTCCATTAGATTTAAATATTATTTAAAAACCTGTGATATGACAAGTGTTCATGTGGACAGTATATCGGCTGGAGTTAACGAGTTAAGGCCATTATGCACTATCGTAATCAGTCGTTCGAACTGGCGTAAATGACATGTATGCTTAAAAACTATAATACTCAAAAGGTATATAAGTCTATACCAAGGCATATTAATCAGGTAGTCTCACTACTGAGGAGAAATATTAAGGCGAAAATAATCAATTTTTTTATATTGTTTTTGACACTTAAACTTACAATTTTTCCCCTCAAGTGGAAGTTGAACTATCAAACTCCATATAAAAAAAATTTTAAATTTTTCGTCTTAATATTTCTGCCTCGTAGTGAGGTTACCTGATGAATGTGCCTGTGTATATTTGATTCAAAAATCTTTTGAAAAAAATATCATAAAATATTTTTCTTCATAAGAACAGAGTTGCCAAATCAACTTCTTAGTGTGGCACCTAAAATGCCATTTTAAAACGATTTTAGAGTAGGACAGAATTCTGAGAGATTTTTTTTGTGATTAAATCCTACGATTGTGTAAGCGAAACCTGGGGGTTATTGCGTATTTCGATTCGAAAGAAAAATCATTCGAACTTGTATGTCTTTTACATCGTGTTTTGAACAATTGTTCTTTCGAATCGAAATACGCCGTAACCCCCAGGTTTAGCTTACACAATCGTAGCATTTAATCACAAAGACTTTATAAGCCTTTAAAAATGTAACTAACGCTATTGGTATCGCACCAATATCTGTCAGTCTTTACCAGGACTCTATCTATTGGACCGCAATATGTATACACTTGAAAGTTTCACTGAATCGGTATTGCTATGGCCGCTGTAACAAAGATAATTGTTGTTCAAAATTTAATTTATAAAATTTATATTAAAAACAAACTAAAAATTTCCAAAATAATTATTTTGTTGAATTTATATTGCAGAAAAATGAGTTGCATACCTTTAGGATAAAAAGCAATGAAATAATAAAATATTGGTGAGTGCGAATACGATATTATTTTATTTTGCGTACGAAAATAAGTGTTGTTAACTACCTTAAAACCAATTTAAGCATCTAATTTATAGTACTTTTGATGTAAAATTTAAGGGTGCTTTAGCTCATGTAGTTAGCAGATTGACTACTCAAGAATATGGTCACAAGTTCGATCTCCAGCCGTGGCAACAAAGATTTTTCTAATAAGTATTAATTAATAATCTTAACAATACATATCTCAGCTCTCTTCTTCGCATATATTTATTGTATAGCACTTAATCAGCGACGAAGTAAAATAATTATGAAGATAAATTAATTTTCTTATTTATTATAATAGGCGTCTTGACAATATTTTGTTGTATTTTACTTTGAAAGTAATCCACAGCGAATTTTAAGACTCTTACTTTTATAGTGCTTTAGTTATGATTTCTGTATTTTCTAATTATAGAGGTACCCATCCCTGGATAAAATGTGAAAATTTAAATAAAATTCTAAAATTTTTTTAGAGTTCTGTAAATAGTATTTCAAATATCCCGCTTTCAAAAACAAAAGGTGCTATCAAGTTTGCAGTATCTTTAAATCGGTAAAATTTCGCACTTTCAATACTTCGCTATTTTCCCATGGAAATGAGATATTTTTGCGAAAAAAAAGTATACTATATTTGAACAGAGATACTAAGGTACCGCCTCCAGTAGTTTTTACGTGATGCGAAAACAAACAGACCGATAGACGGACAACAATTCCAAAAATTGCTGTGTTATATTGCAGTCCTTCCGTCCTAATCACTAAGCTCGAAACGAAAGTTTCTAAGTTTCACGACAAAAATGTTCCAGTTTGTATGTGAGATAAGACGTCCACTGTTCCTGGCAAATAAGTTTTTGCTAGACTATGCGTTTTTATTACCACGATAATAATGTTTTACTTTGAATGGTAGGTACCACGTCCACTGTCCCAATCCAGTCTGCGCCTTGCTGGCTCCACCTATTCTAGTTCTCTAGATACACTAATAATTATTTACTATATTCGGGGGGTACTGCGCCCATTATCCCAATCAAGTCTGTGCGATGCTAGACTATGCGAATTAGCATAGGAGTTACACGTGCAAAGTTTCAAGGCTCTACCTAGTCTAGTTTGCTACGAACACGATAATAATTTTACCATGCCCACTAATCCAAATCAGCCTGTGTTTAGCTTGAATATGTCGGTTGTGTGCGTGAATATGAGGGTTGCTGGTGCGAAATTCCAAGCTGCTACCTAATTAAGCTCTCAAGATACAAGAGAATATTTTTTCACTTTGTATGGGAGGTACACGCCCACTATTCCAATCCAGTCTATCTTTCTCTATGTTTGTTATTATAGAGGTTATGGGTGCAAAATTTCAAGGCGCTACCTATTACCGTTACCAAGTTACACGATGATAAATGTTTACTTTGTGTGGGAGGTGCCACGACCACGTCGAATATCAAAAAAATAATAAACTAATAAAATTTCAGAAAGATCGGTTTACTGGTGTAGGCAGCTATAGATTTCCGACAAACAAACACATTTTGTGCTTTATATATGTACTAGCTGTGCCCGCCACTTCGTTAGCGTCCTTCAATATTTTGTTCGATTTTGTTTTGAAAGCAATCCACACCAAAGACCCTTACGTTTTTAGTTTTTTTTGTTTTAAGAGAAATAGCACTAAGGCATTTAATGCCTATATTAACTGTGTTACTTCCTTTAGAAAGGGATAGTAGTAGATAAGACAGATGGTTAGTGCGATAGTAAATCTTCGCAAGTTTTTAGTTCCGCCTTAATATATGTTACGTATCGTTTTATGTATTTTTTTACTTTATAAAAAGTAGAGTATTATAAAAGTAAAGTAAGTAAACTTTGTGACATTCAGTAGTCTCAAGGCATATTAATCAGGTAGCCTCACTACGGAGGGGAAATATTAAGGCGAAAATTATCAATTTTTTTATATGGATATTGACAGTTCAACTTAAAATTTTTCCCCTTAAATGGAAATTGAACTATCAAACTTCATATAAAAAAAATTTAAAAATTTTCGCCTTAATATTTCCCCTTCGTAGTGAGATTACCTGATGAATCTGCCTTGAGTAGTCTCATTAATTTTTCTTTTGTGATTTTATTTTTTGTTTGTAGCAAGTATTCTATTTATCATTTACACAAACAAGGCTTCCTTAAGCAAGTTGGAGAGAAAGGGAGATTTTAAAAAAGTCTTCCACAAAAATCAGACTTTCTTTAAAGTAAAAATGGAGATCTTTGTGTAAATCAATAATAACTGAAGCCGAATGTAAAGATGTTTCTAATTTCTACGAATATAAGCAAGTTGGTCACTGTGTTACGATTGCAGTTTTATTGTATCACTATCCCATTTTTTACGGCATCATG
This sequence comes from Phasia obesa, assembly GCA_949628195.1. Lineage (NCBI taxonomy): Eukaryota > Metazoa > Arthropoda > Insecta > Diptera > Tachinidae > Phasia > Phasia obesa. The sequence goes on along the minus strand of OX451215.1, from coordinate 4,536,748 downwards.
ATGAATTCAATAATAAGCCAACTATAAAAGTATCCTGCATCACGTAGTTGTTATTGTTACTGGTTTCGTTTCTGCTGCTGTTACCTGAATTGTTGTTAGAATTCAAAATGATCAACATTTATGAGAAACAAAGTCAGTCAGCTTTATGGTTCCATTCGTATAGTATTAACTGACATGATTGCCAAATAAAATATTGGTGGAAATTTGTTGAATTATGTGCTGAAAAAATCGCCAAATCATCAATATAAAATAGTTAATTCCAAAGATTTTTATTTTTCTATTTTCTTTGTTTTTTAAGAAATAAAATTATTGTGTCAGTTCAAAGATTTCATATAAATAAAATTTCTAATAAAATAGTCAAGTTTGGCAGCCCTTTCTTATATTTTATTGTTTTTCATAGACACAATAGGCAAGGACCACATGCTGGACTACAATAGTGGGCCATGATGGAAAAGTTTTTCTATGTGTGTGTGTTTGAAAGTTTGATGTGTTTGTTCTCTTGTAGTACGATGACTTTAAGTTGTCACTACTGTCAGAAGTTGTTATTGTATTCAAGTTGTTACTTTATCACCAACACACTACACTTATTGCTCATACAATAAAAACAGTAGCAACAATATTTGTAGTTTTTTTACGTGCTGTTTTGTAGTAGAGACGTTTGCGGTGAACAATGTAAATAAGTACGAAAGTTTTTTTTTCTATTTTTTCTAGTTCAGCATAAATTTTGTTTTTCTTATTCTCTTGCAAAGTAAATTATTTTACCTTAACCCTTTGATAGCCAAAAATTTTTTATGTTAACTTTAAATTTACAATTTGCATATATATTTTAATTTTGTGGTTATAAATCGAGTTAAAAAATAATGATATTTTATATTTTTTTTTAACATAACACTTTACGTTGTTCCTTAAGGGGTTAAAGCATCATTCTGCAATGGACAGCAGCTATAATTTTTCAAAAATAATGCTGAAATTCTTAGAAAAAAAAAAAAAAAAAATTAAAACATATGTAGGAATGTATGTATGTATATATGTATGTTGAGGAGATAATTCAACGTATTTTATATTTGTATGTGACAACTTTCACAACATTTTTATTTTGTGGAATATTAACAAATGAAAATTTACACAATCATTTTTTGTAGTTTCACTTTTTATTCAAATATTTTTTTTATTCAAATATTTTACATTTTTCCTATGTGGGTGATAAGCAGATAACGATGGAAGTTATGGTGAAAAATATACTCCGACGAGACTACGAAGACATTTAGTTATTTAACGCTGTACCATTATTTTCCAGTCTTCGAATATTAATAGAAAATATGATGAACTCATAATGATCATGTTTTTCACTATATCGCAATTACAACAATAATGGTCTGACTTAGTATTGGCTCTTAAAGAAAGACTTAATGGTTTGGATAATACTCGTAATGAAACACAATATAATTATTTACAGAAAAGTAGGATCAAGCGTTTGGTGCATTTGAAAATCTTAAGTTTAAAATAAAACTATACTTTATTAAATCCATTCAGAGTTAGCCAAAAATTTGTTTTCACGGTTGCAGTGATCATTTGCGGGTCTTCTTACTAATGCTCAACCGAAAGAAGAAATACCTTCTTTGGCGAAGATAACTGCGATCAATTAAGATGTTTTAACGCGGTACCTTATGTTTCGAAATTACGGCTTTAATTAATGACACGTTTAGATCTGAAAATTTGAGTTTAAAAATAACATATACCGACCCCCTTTGTCCGTTTCGACTGTAAATTTACGAATACTTAACTTTCATTGGGTCTCGTGCTGTCATTAGCTTTTTGCTGCCGACTGTAGTGACTGGCGACTGATACAGATACACAGAGTCTATGATTACTAATATTTTCTTAAGGCTAAGGTCTCCACATCATAATCATTTAATATGTGTCTGCCCGTGGTCCAAAGCCTTTTTCTGTTAGCCTATTTCCAGTATCGTCTTACCTCGATTTTTAACTCGGCCACTAAAGCAGTTAACCATTTGTAGATTGTAGATTATATCCAAGCTTCTTCTAAGTACATATATAATATTTTATATTATATAATAATGTAGGAGGAATATCGAAGCAGACCACTTCCACATTGGGTCCCTTTTCGACTCCCCTCCGTCTTCTATGTTTATACGCAACCGAAATGTAATTTACGGCAACCTAATTTCATTGAGTCACGTGCTACAACGAGCTTTAAATCTCGATTTTAGTGAATTCAGACTGTCGACTGGTAACTGTCGGACTTCTTTCTCATTACGCAATCTCTAGTAATTGCTAGCATTTGTTCAAGGCTTAGGTCCCCCAAGGCATCCACATTTAACAAGTTTTTACCAGTGGTCCTGAGTCTTAAGCTAGCCAGTGCTGGACATTCACACACAATGTATACTGCCGTCTCAGCCTCTTCCAGGCACAGTTTGCAAGTGTTATCTTCTTCGATTTTAGATGCTACTTAAAGTTTCTATGATCTATCACCAACGCAGTCATCCAGCTCAAGGTACTTCTATTATATTTGAGCACTTTACTGGTCTTTCTGCCATTGTAGAGCGTTAGCTCCCAGATGAAATTATGGTATATACAAAAGTGGTAAATTAAATCTGGCAACCTTGTTATTTAAATATAATAAAAGGGATGTTGATGCTTTTTACGAGGGCGAGAATGTGGGAAGCATTAGAATCTGCCACACTGTACGAGTACTTGTTATGAAAAGTGTATTCAAAGTATCTACTTAAAGCAGCATTATGGCTATATTTTGTATGTAAAACTGTTTTGCTGCTACTGATTTTCCCGGAAGTTGCTTTTTTTTGAGACTTTTGCTTTTATGCTTTAAGTTTTTGTTGTTTTTGTTAGGTTTTAGCGAAGAATATTGCAGATTGTAGGTTGATTTAAAAATTTCTTAGAGAATTTTTTATTATTGCATACATATGTACATACATGTGTACTTATATACATACATACATACATATGTACATGCATTAACATGTTTTTAAAGAGAATCTCTTTATTGTTTTTTTATTTAAATTTTATTTTTATTTTATGCTCCTTAATTTAAATGAAAACTATTTGTAAAAGCGATTTTATATTCGAATTTGTTGACAAATTGTATAAAAATATAAATTAAATTTCACTTAATATGCAAACAAATTTTGTTGTTGTAAAGAAAACATTTGAAATTTATTGTTATTTAAGTAATTGCGAAATTTAAGTTGTTTATTTCATTTTTTAACTGCTTAATTATAAACATGAAAGTTTCAAAGGCATTTTATATTATTAGGATAATAAATTTGTACATTTATGTACATTATTTAACCCATATATATGTATATGTATTCTGTTATTTAAAAAAAAATTCTTTATTATTTTCCCATCCCTACTTTGAACCTGATTTGTTGAAAGTTTTATTATTAACATAGCGACAGGGTAAAAATGTGCTTAGAATGATTTCACTACAGAAATTAATATAAAAATATTTTCTAACAACGAATACGCGTTTTTTTCTTGTGCCTGGGTAGGCTAGAAGGTAGTGTGCTAGTTCATCAGTAGTGTGCTGGGTTCGATTACCACCTAAGTCTCGAGGTGTTTTATATATTTGTAATCCTAAACCATAAAGTATATAAAGAGCCATCTGAACTGTCTAAGTCTATTGCCGAAAATTTAAGTCTAAGAATAAATTGGTAACATTTTTGCTATTGGTGATTAAAAATATTTCCCCACTGCCTTAAAAGAGCTAGAATTTATTCTTTATTCTTGTATGTATTTAGTCAAGGTATATAATTTAGGTAGCCTCACTAAGAATATGAAATATTAAGGCGAAATTTAAAATTTTTTAAATGTTTAGTTTACAAATTTAAAAATGCGCAAAAGTTTGGAAAGTATCAAAATCAATTATACACACGTATATGTATTGAAATCATACAGCACTAGGGTTTGGGATTTCCCGCACTTTTTCATTGCCCGGAAAAGAGAAAAAATTGAATTGCATTCCTAGGATTCCTGAAGACACGGAGGGTTGCAATTTACAAACTTTGATATACCAAGTTTCATATCAGCAGCTATTTTTCGACCATTTTCATCAAAAGTTAATAAGCTGTTACCAGCTGCTGATCAAATATTTGTCTATAAAAGTACGGAATATTATTCGTATCATCGTTATTCTATTGTTAGTTGATTACGTGCACAACGCAGAAAGAGGGCCCATATACGTTGTCTGTAAGATTATGAGGAAAGGGATGAAAAAAATTCTCAGTTTTATTGTTTTTTTTATAATTTGTGAAAAAATCAACAGCAACCACAAATTTATGGTTGCCATTTTGGCAACTAAAATTAACAAGTTTTAGTTGCCAGTTGCCAGTTGCCATACGTAATACAATTTCAGCAACTGACGACGCAACTGTGGTTGGATTGCTATTCATAATTGACCTATAAGTCTTTAGAACCTTATCATTTAATCATTAGATATTGTATATATTTTTGTTGCAAAATTTCCATCGATATAAAAACCCCTTTTACTTTTCACTGATAATACTTAACATTGCATTAATACTTAACATTGCATTATAAAGGTAAATCAGATTCCGATGTTTCTGGCTTCAAATAACTCAAATTCTTTTTGAAAAAAATTAAAAGCATTTACAAACATACATATCGCACTTGATCAACAAGAGGGTATTAACTCAAAATTTTTAAATTTTCACTTTTTGCAAGAAATCAACCAACAACATCAATATCCATCTACTGTAAAAATTAAAACGTATTCTGATTAGTCCTTAATCTCGGAACCCGCATATGAGACCATTGTCGCATTGTCAGCAGAAAGGTATTATTTTTATCTGGCAATAATTGCAAAAAATTTAAAAGAAATACAGTGTAAATATATTATTAAATGGAATTTGCTTACTATAATATGTTCGTTCTTAAATTTTTAAATTTTGAGGTAATACCTTTTTGTTGATCAAGTGCGATATGTATTTTTGTCTGTCTCAATTGCTAGTTGATAGTACTATAGATTCGAGTTGAATAATCTGTTGAGTGTTCCCGCCTGGTAAATTCGGTTTCCCAAACCCTACACAGCACCCGTATGTGCGAAGACAGTCACATTTTTGGCAGACCGAAAGTTGAGTCTCGAAGACAGATTCCTGATTTTTATCGCTGAACTTTCAGCGATTGAAAATTTTATTTGCTTCTTTAAAATGTTCAACATTTAATTGATCGCAAAAAAATTATAATTACTTTTACAAACAAACGCATTAAATTATTAATAAAAAAATTAATTTTACATGTTAACTCAAATAATTTTCAATTTAAAGAAATTCATTACATTTTTTTAATTTGATATGCCTTTATTCGGTTTAGAGAGCTTTAATTAATTTTAGAAATACATTACTTAGATATTACGAACTTTCTTCAATTTTACATGACTTTAATAAGAAAAAAAGATTTAAACTAAACAAAAATTAAGTCACATTCACGGATAAATTATTCACATTAATTTCCCTTAGGGATGTAAATTTTACGAAGTGTAATTACTGTTCCAACATAATTTTTGTTAATTAAAATGTTACTTATTTTTATTTAAACTAAAATATTTTTTAAAATATATATTTAATAATAGTTAAACGAATTTTTATTTTAATTAATTAGGGTATAGATAGGAACAAAAATTAATTTGGTTTAACATAACACTCTACTAAATGTGGTTCAGTGTAGATATTTTTCTTTACTGACATCATCAAATCAAATAAACAAGTGGTAAAAAACTATTAAAATATATGTTTAGAGAAAAAATAATTCATAACTTTGTCTTTTATTCGAAATTTTTTTTTGTATTTAATAGTCACAGCACGTCAACCCAGACATTCATCATTATGCAGTGTCTCATAAATATGCAGAATTTTGTTTTTACCCTAAAAAATACCTTTTTTAAAGGATTAATAGTTACTCTCATAACAAAAAATTTTCCTCCAGAGTTAAGAAACTGCCTCAATTTTGTAGATGTTTTGTATGGCATCTCTCCCGACTTACCTATAACGGCATGATTTGAGTAGGTTACTACGATGTTTGTCTTTAAAGAAACCCACATAAAAGTTGAGAACTATTACCTGTGATGTTATAGATATATATAGGACTACCTGTGCCCGCCACTTCGTCAGCGTTCTTGCAATATTTTTTTCGATTTTGCTTTGAAAGCAATCCACACCAAAGACCCTAACTTTTTTAGTGCTTCAGGTATAGTTTATGTATTTACTTTATATAAAGTTTCTCATCCCTACTAAAATAAGTAAATACATAAACCCTAACTGAAGCACTAACCGATGTGCATAGTTTAAGCATATCGGTTAGTGCTTCCGTTATGGTTTATGTATTTACTAAATAAAGGGTATCATCCTTACTCAAATAACTGCGTTCTTTAACTGCTTTTTCTCCACTTTCTCTTGGAAATAAGATATTCTTGCGGAAAAGAAAATATCCTGTATTGGAATCAGGATACTAAGGTACCTCCTCACAAAATTTTGTTATTTTTACGTGATGCGAACACAGACAGAAAGACAAACAGCCAAGCAGACAGGAAATTAGTTACTATTTTATTATATGTTTAGATAATAAATAATTTTCTTGATAGGAATGTGTGGAATCACTGAAAAATTCAATTTCGTGAAAAATACGTGTTAGGGCCTTTCCACTTGAGAGCATCGATAAGTATGTCTGTGTAAAAAATAAACTACTAAATCAGAATACTAAACAAAAAAAAAAAAAAACACCAGAAATGTGAAAATATATTTAAAAGTTTATAGTAATGCCCATCCCCATTTATCATCCACAAAATAACTATTTATACATAAAGTGTCATCAGTTTATCGTTTGTGTGCGAATTGTTTTTTCTAAATTTGTTGAGATGTCAAAAAATGTTCTCAACAGATCGTAACACGTATTAAGTGATTTATTATGTCTACAGTTCTTCGCTTTTTCTCTCTTGTTTTTTTTTTTTTTTTTGTTAGAAGTTCATTGCTGTTTTGTTTTTCTAAAAAAAAACATTTTCCAGCAAACTTTATTACAACCAATTTGTTTGTTTTATTTGTAAAAAGTTGTAAAAAAAAGAAATTGTAATGCTCGTATTGACAGTTTTCCAACGAGTAATGATTTACTTGCTTTTTAGTATGATTTAGTTGTGGTACTTTTTTTTTTTTTTTTTTTTTTTCTAAAGTTTAATATGGCGTTCCCCTTTAAAATGAAATGCAATAAATTTCATTGGGCAATCAACAAATTTTAGAGTTTATTGAGTACCTCGATAGACTGGTTAGTAGTGCTCCAGTCTATCTGTCTGGGGATTGTCGGTTCTATTCCCACCAAGGACTATAAGTGTTTTATGCAGACAAACGAAAAGCTTTGTGTTGTAGTCAAAAACAAAAAAAAGTTAAAGAAAGTTAGGCCCGGCCACTATGCTTTGAAGTAAGCAATGCAACACACTTTGCATTAAAATAAATAAATTTCTTCCTTGCACTATTGCAAGTTGTTTTTTAAAGATTTTAAAATCTGCCAAATCCTGTCTATGGTGAAAATTCATCTTATAATATTATTATAAATCATTTTAGGATTTAGTATCAAAAAAGTAAAAACGTCAACTTTTTGTTTTCGCTACAATGTCTATCCGTAGGTCTGTCTATCTGTATGTCAGTGCCTTCTATCTCTGAAACAGTAAGAATTAAACTCTTTAAATTTATTACTATGGAAGCTTTAATAAAAAATACTAACAATTATAGGGTGTTCCGATAGTATTAATGACCTTATTTCTTGATCCGGCACACACTTGAGATGTGTTCACTATATTGGAAAGTATAAAAAATAATATAAAAAATTAAAGGGTATCCCGATAGTGAAGTGAGATTTTACATAAGTGGTAAAATTTTTAAACTCTAATAAGTAGATTCTTGAAATTTTCACAGAAGGGGCAATACCATGGCCGCTATAACAACAAACGCAGAAAATTAAAGGGTGTTCCGAAAGTAAACATATTTGATTTTCACGCATATAGCATTATTTTGAACCGGAATAGGTTGACACTTCAAATTTACACAGAATATGTAAAAATTTGTGTGATATAACAATAAGGATACCAACTAAAAATTTAACTGTACCAACAAGCAACAATAGTAGTAAAATTTCTAAAAGTTAAAGGGTGTTCTTAGAAGCCTTTTGAGGAATTTGGTCTTCTCTTATAAAAGTTATAAGTAAAAGTTACAGAGAGAATTTATACAAAAAGAAAAAAATTATTAAAAGTTAAATGGTGTCCCTATGGTAAACATGATTATGACGTATATGTGCTTATCTTTTGAGGCGTTTTGAGCAACCATTTAAAAATTTTTAAAACAAGTAATAAAAACATAAAATCAAAAATTAGAGGGTGCCCATTAAAGACGTGAATACCCCTACTTATGCATTGCACTGTGTCGTAACTACTAAATTTGGCTATGGCAGGAAAGACATCCGCCTTGAGTTTATTATACATTCGAACTGTTTGGGTAAAAAACAAATTTTCCTTATTATACGTGATGCGATTCACTGGCCAATCGACCACAAAGGGATAAGTTCTAAATATAAATAATATTGTACTCAAAAATATGCGGGATTGGAAATCAGTTCGCTTATTTCAATAGAGCACATTTCAAAAGAGTACAAAAAACAAGCAGTTACACTCATTCATGTGTGATCGTAGGCAGAGCATTTATTGTTATACATTTATGACCGTGAAAATAAATATAAAATTTTATTAATCTCATATATGGAAATTTGACAAAGAATGGATCTTTTAAAAAAACCAGCTGTTGCAACCGTATTCTAAACTAAATTCCAATCCAAGTGGCAATCGATGCATAAGATACTGCACGAATAAACGCTTTACTTCTTACCTTATTACGAAAAATAAAACGTTAGCATGAAATTGATACTGATGTATAAAATTTATTTTTAAGAAAATTTAAATTTCCTCCCAGTAAAGTTTTACTATTTCCTTGTTTGCTGGTAACGACAGTTAATAGATTGACAACTTCATCATTTATGTGCATTTCCAAGAATAGCAATCATGCCTCACAACAAAATATGTATTTTATAATTTAAAACTTATTAAAAAGTTGTATCAGCAACAATATTACTTTTAGTCAATTAAACGAAATAAAAAATAAAAATAAAACAAAACAAAAGTGACATTAATGAATTTAACACTTGAGTAAAGACGAGTTTCTGTTTAATTAGATAAATTCGTAGCAGTACTTCTTTTTCCGGCCTTTGCATTTTCCATGAATAGAAATCTTAGAGAGCGATAGGATCTAAAATAATTAACATTAACACGTGTTCCTTTTGTATCTGCAGTAATTAAAATTAAACTGAAAAATCTTTAATACAAAAACATTTAGCGGAGGGAAATGTTTCCTTGTCTTTCATAATAGGGAATCTTAATTTTGTTCAATATAAGTGAAGAAAACCATCATTATTAGTTTGGGTCTAATAACTTGAAATGTTTTTTTGAAATATTTGCTGAGAGTTTTTCTTAAACAAAATAAAATATTTTTGACCACTTATAAGTCTCTGGTTATATTAAAAGCTTAATAAGTCTTTCTTCGATAACTTAAACAAGAATTTGAATAGTATAAGTATTGCGCAGATGTCTCACAGTTTGTGACTATCTCAGATTCGAGAATGTTATTTCGTCTATCATCCTAGGACACTTATCCAACAAAATGACTTTATGAAATTTTTATGTTTCAAATTAACCTGTTCGCACTTTCTCTTCTACTTACCAACGCTTACTGCGTCATTCATTTGGTGTTGAAAAACCTTTAATTAGAATGTACTAATTAAAAGGCATTTACTACTGTGTAAAACATTCAAAAAGAACAAAAAGGGATCAAAAACAAAAAATGGTGTTAGTAACACCACAAGCGACATATTTTTAAACAAATTTTTATTTTACAAGTGAATAAATAAAATTCATAAGAGGTAATTAAAATCTTACAATTCATGCAAGGAATGAAGAAAAAATATTTCATTTACAAGATTATTTTCTTAAAGCCACTTTAAAGGGTGAGAGAAGAACTTTAGACTTATGTATGTCGACGAGTTCATCAAGGCTGTTATTTTATAAAAATAAAAAACGATGTTAAAATAATTCAGCAATATTTGACACAATTTCAAAGTTAGTATTTAGCTTCTCAGGACTCAGAATTTAAACCTCAAGGCCACGAAACTTATAATTTCTATTTCATTCGATTTATATATAGTGTTTTTATTTTAACTAACAATACTTACAAATATACTTGCATTTGAACTTATATTGCATACTCACATATAGTACATATTTATGTATGTATGTATGTATGTATGTATGTGTAAACAGTTCTTTTTACATACACACATGTGTATAAGTGTTTTTATGTGTATATTTTGACTTAAAAGAGACGAATAGCTGCTGGTTGCTGTTGTTGTTTTTTTATATCATTCATTATTGATTTGATTAGAAATTCATGATGATGAATGCAATGTTTTAAATTTAAAAATATTTTTGCTGCAAATGTCTTATGCACATCAATTCCCAATACTCTACTAACAAGTTGTTAGTTGAAAAACAATACAAACAAATAAAAGAATTTTATACTTAACGCCATCAATCCATATTGACATAAGGGAACTAAAAAGCTGTAAACTTCAAGAACAACAACAAAAAATATTCGTTTAGAGAGAAAAGTATGTTGTATGTCCATGTTCGCTGAAAACTAACATATCAATGGACTCAGGTAGAATGGCCCTCGTATTTTTTACGTAATTGAAAGTGTCAGGGATTCCAATACATGTCACACAAATACACCTCGTCACGATATATACAAGAAATATGTTTCGTAAAAATATACGTATACGTATGTAGTATAAATTCATACTAGCCGTATGAACTTAGTATTTAGTAATAATTAATTGTTACTCATACGCATACGTTATTTAGCTAATGTAACAGAAATCTAAGCTAATGTAACAGAAATCTAAGATATTGTGTTTATAAATATTTCACACGCGTATGGTTGATGTAACCATAATCTAAATGCAACAAATTACGTTTGAAATATATGCTTGTAGTCAAACCATATTATTATTAACATCTAATAATATTACTAATTTAACTATTTTATTTTAAGATTTAGGTCTTTAAACAATTTTATTTATATTTTTTCAATATTTCGCTACTCCTTTGTGTAGCATCATCAGGAAAAATTATAAAATTAATTAATTAAAAAATTACAATTAATTGTAATTTTTATTACTAATAAAATTACAATTAATTGTAATTTTTATTATTGTTAATTTTATAATTTTTCCTGATGTTGCTCGTTGAAAATTAACATTGAAAAAATAAACTGTAGTACAAAATAGTGTTTAAAAGTTGGTTATATTTGAGTAAAATTTATATTAATTTTTTTTCGCAATTTTTATTTATTGTATCTTCAATATAATTGAACTATCAATAATTACTCATATCTTAAGTCTAAAAATATAAATATACTTGTTTAGTCCAACCAGTGCTTGACAAAGAAAAATGTATGTTTCACGGTTACTGTAATTTGCGGGTTATCCCTCTGATGTACGGATGAGAGAAGCAGTGTCCCTCTTCTTAGTCGAATGTAACCAGGTTCATTTAGTATGTTACGAGCCAGTGGATTCGGATGAGTTTCAAACTTCTTTAAATACCTTAAGGCAAGTTTCGCTATTTCTGCTTTAACTGATGGCACGTTTAGATCTTTATGGATGTTCGAGTTTTTTATATACCAAGGAGCAGATGTAATTATACTAAGAATCTTGTTTTGCCGCCTTTGAATTTTTTCTACGTTGGTAGCTGAGGCAGTGCCCCATAATTGAATGCCATAACACCATTTTGGTTTTAGAATTCACTTGTATAATAAAAGTTTGCAATCTAAAGATAGAGTAGAATTTCTGCCAATATGCCAGTTTAGTTGGACTGCTTTTAGCTTCATTTGTGTTAACTTTATTTCTATCTGGCGTTTCCATGTAAGGCGCCGGTCGAGATTTATGCCGAGATATTTGACGTCTGAAAGCTGAGGTATCGTTCGGTTATTTATCCGAATAGAGGGGCAAGATTCTCTACGCAGTGTGAAAGTTATGTGAGTACATTTTTGTTCATTAACTTTTATTCTCCATTTCTTCAACCATTTTTCTAAATTGGATATGTAGTCTTTTAAATATCGTGATGCTACTTCGGGTCTTTCGTGAATGCTCAAAAAAGCTGTGTCGTCAGCAAATGTCGATGTGTGAACTCGGTTACTAGTTGGCATGTCTGAAGTATACAATAAGTATAAAAAGGGCCCAATATACTACCTTGGAATTGATGATTTGGAATAAATCCTTTGTCGCTTAGAATAGGGCTAAGCTTAGTTATTAACATCCTCTCAAACAGCTTTAACATATTTGATTTCTGTGGTCTTTTCCTGGTTTATGAATCATGGTAACCAAGGACACCTTCCACTCTGTGGGGAAATACTCAAGGCGTAAAATGGCATTAAAAATAAAAAGAACGATTCTGCGAGCTATACGGGGCAACTCAAATAACATTTTGTTACTGGTTTTGTCAACGCCAGGGGCTTTTTTGGTGCTTAAATTCGGTATTGCCTTTTTAATATCACTAAATACAAATCTTATCGTTACTGCAGCACTAGCCTCGACAGTTGGCAACTCGACTATATCAGTCAATATATTAGGGGTAAAAACCCTAAAAATTTATATTAATAATGATTTAAAATATGAATTTATATTTTTTCAGGTACAAGAATAATTGTATTTTGTTGTGATTAGAAAAACTGAAAAAATCAACATTTGATTTTTAAATATTTTAAGAAAGCACTCTTTTAGAGTAATATTAAGTTATTTTATAAATATTCAATTGTGCACTACAATTTTTAACTACAAAAATCTTTAAAGTAAAATTATTAGTTAACATATTTTTTGATCAACTTTTCATACAATACGAGAAACTATTGTGACAAAACTTTCGTTTCTAAAATTTAAAAAGAAACTTTATATAAACATTCGCCATTATACTTAAAGTCACATTTAAAGTCTCTTGAGGAAAATACCTAAAAAAAGTTTTTCTTTAATGAATGAACACTTTTTTCAATCGAATTTTGTAAAACAATTTTAAAACAGAGTCTTAAAATAAAATTATTGTTGTTATTGACTGTTCAATATTATAAATTCATTATTTTTTTTTTTCTATTTGCTTTCTATAAACTTTATCTTACAATAGTTGTTCTTATTGTAGTTGTTGTCATTATTGCAACATACTTGCTTTTGTTTCCTTGCTCCTGTAGAGGAAGTGGCACAAACAAAGCGAACGAGTAGTTTTTCCATAATGCCCTTGACTGAGGTTAAGATCTGAAAGTAAGAAGAAAAAGGAAAAAATAAAATAAGAAGCAAAATAGAAACATGCACAACAAAATACAATTGCATGTAATTTGTGAAAAAACAGAATTGAAAATATGATTAAAAGTAATGTCATTCGCGTAAGCAAAAAAGAACAAAACTTTAGCAAAAATTTAATTCTATAGCTGTGATTTAAAAATGTATAATTTTTCAAAATTAAGTATTTAATTGGTAAAAATAGCAATTTTTACTTTAATAATATTAGATATATGTATACGGCATTTAAAAATATGTCATTTTTGTTTGTAGTCGAATGGGGTAGAGAAGCAAGGGTGGAAGGAAAAAATGACATTATTTGTGTTGTTATGATTTTTTTATTTTTAACATTTTAACTTTAATCGTTTGTATTTCATTTTTATATTGCTGGTTGTAAATTTAAAGTTTATGCTTTAAGAAAGAAATAAACACATATAGGCTAATAACATTTCACTTTCGGAACACCCTGTAAGTTTTAGTATTTGTTGCTATAACGGCCACAGTTAAACACCTTATGTGAAAATTTCAAGAGTCTACCTAATACAGTTCCAAAAATAGAAGGCGCTGACAGATGAACAGACATTGTAGCAAAACCTACAGGGGTATATTTTTACCCTTTGAATATGGAACCCTAAAAACTATAACTATTAATTTTCTTTTTAATCCAAATTTATTAAACGTATTTTAAGTGTGTATGTATATACAAACACATACATAATTACTTTCCTAACCCTCTAATCATTTTGCTTATGCTCAACAGCAAACATTGTTTCAATCGTTTTTTGACAAAGTTAAAAGTTAATTAAAGTTAATTTCGTACAGATGTCACTTCTGCAGGAAATAACCCTCCCGACGAAATCTAGCATTTAGAACAAAAAACCAATTAGCAATAGTCAGTTACAAGGTTGGTTCTGCAATAGAAACTGTTTGCAGGGATATTACATTCACATGGTATTTCGTTTAGGAGTGTGTCACTCTCCGTTAATGGTATTAAAAGTCTTTAATCCTTGACAATACAAATTAAAAGCCGTTAAGTTAGTTTTATCTTATTTTTTTTTGGTATTTGCCGCCTGAAGTTTATTGTGATTATTTTTTTTTCTTTATCCCCCTGGGTTTTCTTCCCCAATATAGTGTAGTTCACTTGGTTTGTATGTTAAAAAAAAATATGGGGTGTGTGTGTACTTGTAAGCAAAGAACTCTTATGGTTCTTTAATCTTTATTATTATTTTTTGCACTCGCATATTTATTTGCGTTTTTATTCGCTTTAATCTATTGCTTTAATATGATGCCTTTTTGATATTTATCTGATTTGATTTTTCTTTTTGCACTTTGCCTACCCCTAAATCATTTTGAATATTAGGAATTAGAAAAAATCTAATGTGAATTAACACAGAAGCAAGTAAAGTTTAAGTTTATTTATTCTTAATATAAAGAATAATTCTTATTAGTTATTCAACATTTAGTTTATTTTCATTTTGCTTTGTAAAATAAAATAAATTTCGTTTCCTAAATGAAAACTAAAAAGAAAATATTTGTAGTATGATTAAAATGGTACAGCTCTGACACTACGGTAAAATACAAGTATGTTTAGAATATAAGCTTAAAATGTATGTACATGTATGTAAAAGAAAATAAGATGGCGCAATAAAGAAGAATATTAAGCATTCTTGTGCTAACAATAGAGAAGTTAACATATTAAAATAATTTATTTGACACCAAGGCATATTTAACCAGGTGACAGCACAAGGCGGAGCTAAAATTTTTTAAAATTTTTTTATATGGAGTTAGACATTAATCATGTATAAAAAAAATTCAAAATATTTTTTGCTGAAATTCTCAATTTATGCTAACGATTTACCAAATCAGTTAAAACATTGCAATATCAGAATGTATGCAGACGATGTTCAATTGTACATAAGTAATAAAAAAGGAAACGTTGAAGAAAACGTTTGGAAAGAGTTTCATTATGGTCTTCTATTAATGGTCTTAATCTTAATCCAAAAAAACCAAAATGCATCTAACTATATAAAAGGTCACAGAATGTTGCGGAAATACCACAGGTCTATGTTAACAATTAGAAAATAGAAATTGTGAATAAACTCAAAAACTTGGGAGTAATTCTGCGCATTAACCTGTGCAGATCATACAAGCGCTTGTGGAAAAACTTTTTCTATGCTGAGAACTTTATGGCCTACACAATGTTGCACACCATTCAAGTTAAGGCTACTCCTTGCGAAAACGTATCTAATCCCAACTTTATCTTATACCTGCGAAATTATTTCAAATTGTGACGCAAAAACCAAATCAAGACTTAATGTAACCTTCAACAATTTTACAAGATATGTATTTAAACTCAAGCCTTATGGTAATAATGAACATATTAGCACTTTCTCAAAGAACATTTTCGGAGTATACTTCGGCCACCTATTAAAAATAAGAGCATTGATATTTTTACATAATAATATAACTACTCGTGAACCTGATCATCTCTATAGCCGACTTAGATTCAGTCGCTTTGGCCGAAACAAAACTTTAATACAACTGAGATATCACACATTAATATCAAGCTGGCAGTTCTTTGTAACCGCAATACGTCTTTAGAATAGTATTTCACCAACTATTAGGGAAACATGCAAGGCGTTACTATTAAAAGAAAATAATTTTTCAATATTATTCCTGATACAGGATTTTAATGTAACTTAATTGATGTTTTTCACATTAATATGCCTTGTTTAAAAAAACTATTAACAGTAATATGTTATTTTGATAATCGATCCATTTAAAATTTTTTATTTATATTTTTAAAACCTACAATTATTTTCTTTAAAATTGTTAACCATTTACATAAATTGAACTTCTACTATTTAGAAAACTTTAGTTTTGTTGTAGAAGCTACCAACTAAGAAATAAATAAATAAATTAAAAAAAAAATTAAATTTCCTCTCCCTTACGCTATCACCTTGTTAAATGTGCCTTGGTTGACACAGTTTAACTGGAAACATATACTCTTAATTCTGCAGAGAAATCGTCTACTTAAAGTTTTTATTTTCCATCACTGCATATATTAGTTCCTTTATTAAGCATTCACAATAGTAAACGCCTCGATAAGTAAGGCGCTAGTCTATGGGTAGTGCACTAGTCTATTGGTCTAGGGGGTTTGCGATTTCCGTCAAAGATTCTGGGTGTTACCCGCTAACAAGCAAAATGCTTCTCAGGTAGTATTTATTGTCTTAAAAAAATATTTCATCATAATTTAAGAAATTATATGAATTTTTATCTTATTTGAACTATTCGTAATGAATAAATTAATTATTTAGGATTAAGTTCTTAATTATAAAGAGATAAAGAAAAAATTAGACACCAGCAGAGTGGAATGCATTTTCTAGACAGCTACGTCCGTCATCAGCACTCTTGGTATCTATCTACTAGATAGTTCCAATTGTTATTAATTTTCTATTTAAACAAACTTAAAAAAAAAATAGGATATGAGAAATTTGAATCTTTATATTATATTTCACAGGAGATAGAGCTTTTTGAAATTGTTTTACACTTTTAAACACTATTTCTTCTATTATACTACCAAGCAAACATTTTTCTTTATTTTTTATTCTCTATATATTTTTCTTTTGCCTAAAAATGGTATATACATACATATATATCTTGCTATTAGCCATCCTTTCGTTAGCAATTAACGACAATTAGATATATTTTTACAAATGTATATTTTTGATTATTAACACAATAGTGTTGAAGTGTCAAAACTGTGTCTGCTCTGCGAATTACATATACAATTCCAGTAGTTTTTACTTTGGACAGACATACAAGAAAAAAGTTTTTATTATACGAGTAAGTATAGATTCCAATATAACTTTAATACAAATTGGAATATGGCATGGATTTCGGTAAAACTACTATCACTGGAAGAAGATAGTTCGTTCGATATAATTTTTTAAGGATCCAAAAAATCTTTTTTTTTGCAAAACAGTGTAATTAGTCTTAACAAAAAAAAAACACAAATAAACACACAACTATTCCATTTTTTAAAACCAGCTGAGTGGAGAATATGACACTGCGTCCAGGAAGATCTATTCTGTCCCCTGCTAGGTGCGGCAGTATCTTACCACCACTGAGAAATCTCGGAATTTCAGTTGTTGGCAGATAACCATTTTTCAGAAGATGCTTGCTTCGATTGTTTTATCTATATAAAAGTCATCACAATAATTTCGAATATGCTTTAGAGTTTTCTCGTCGTTAATATAAAATCTACACTTACTGTGGGTCTTAATCCCTGTTTAGATGCTTCTTAAAGCTGCAATGCCCTGTAAGGTAGCCAGTTAACATTCATTAGTCAAATATCTCCAGCTTTGCTCCTCCATCCAGATTTTCTCTCGGATTCTAAATGATCCAATTCAACAAAATGGTTCTGGTGCCACTATGGGTATGCTTGCTCTCCTTCTAGACAACAGGTGTGCCATTTCGTGCCTTGTACTCCAGCGTGTTCTGGAATTTAGCTGCTAGTGTTCTGGAATATAGATTCAGTCTTATACTTCATCCCCATTAGGTGAATTCATATAAACTAAGTGCCTTGACGACTTTCCCTTGTAGCCCCTGTTATGAAATTAAAGTGCTTGTGTCACGTAAGCTGGTGCTTGTGATGTAATTGTTTTTCCATTTTATTCCAGTAAAACAGTCAGCAATGTGCTGCTCAGAAATTGGTCATTTAACCGATATATTGTTTTTATTTGTTCCTGGACAAGCAGCGGGCAATGGATAAGATATGAAAAATTGTACTCTGTGCTCTTTAGGAAAGGAAAAACAAAAAGCCTCAAGACCTTAATCCAAAATCGAGGTGGCGGATAGATGTAACCCTTAAATAAAAATCTACCCTATTTGTCCCATCTATATTGGGCCAACCTGAAATATTCGAGTAATGAGGTCGAAAAGAGTACTACACTGTTATGGATGGATAACGTAAAAGGAATTGTAGCAGAAAAGTCCCCAGAGATCAACGATGGCACCCATAAGCTTGAAGGAAGCTTACGCTCAATTTTGGTTACGCAAGGGGTTTCCAGAACCACTTAGCTCCATTTTGTGCTTACAAGCAGAGAAGAATTCCCGACAAATTTGTCGAATAAACATGAACATAACATAACAAACGAAATGAATGAAAATCTTCTAGGGGGTCCTCCTGCATGTGTGCCTAGCTCCACACATCTCTAAGGGAGCACTTCATGATACACGATATCTTAGAAAACTCTTGAGGACCCATGTTCCTTAAGGAGTTAAGTGAAAAATAATAAGAAGAATGTACGATACTGGAAATTGTAATCGTTTTGAGTTATTGAATAAAAGAACCCAATTTTACATCTACGTAAATTAACTGAAATTAGAAGAAAAGAACAAATAGCTTTTTAAGTTTTATGAAGTTAACTTCCAAAACCTTAGCTTTTCGAATTTTAGCACATATTTTTTGTCACTTTACCACATTTTCCTTGTTACAAGTTTAACGAACTGCTACTTATAATAAATATTTCTACATCACAGCTTGACTCCTCCTGCCATTGAGACAATCCACTATTTATTCTGTTGGCACAAGTGTTGTTATACAGTTGTTTAAGGTTGTAGACAGTAATTTAAAATAAAGTCCAAAGCAGCAAAAGATCCGTCCACTTTACTGTATTTGAAGTGATTTCTTCTTATTGTTGCAACAAACCGAAAGGGCAAATTTAGGTGTAAAAATAAAGAAACATTGATTGTAGTTAAAAACGTTTGCTGCTTTTTGTTTCCATAATTCTGAAATGAGTTTCAAAGGGAGATTGGGAGAAAATGTCGAAGACAGAAGCGAACAAATTGTAAAAGGGAGTGGATGTGGTCACAAGTGAATATTTGATGTAAAATTTAAAATAAATAGATAAAATAATCAGAAAAGTTATAGATATCGCACACTACACATAGCAGTTAGAACTCAATATTTATGAAACTCCTTTTTTTTCTTCTTTCAAATCTATAATGACCACGAATATATTATTTGATTCATTGCCTACTTTAACTAGAAAAATACCGCTATGTGGGTTTTCAATTTTATTTTTTGACTCTCTTTAACATTTGTGGATGTGTGTTTTTTTAACAGACAAAGCTAAATCAAAGCGATAAACGTAACGTTATCTAGCGCCTAGATTTAACGTTGCAATGACAAACTTAACACAGAGTCTACATTTGGGATGAGATCTGACATATTTACCTCAATTTTGTTATATGCAGACCTCTAATTATTGCCAATGCAGTACCATGAAATTCATGGTGGGAGAGTTTTCCTGAAAGATCTCGCCAACACAATTTCATGAAGAGTAACGAACACTAAAAAAGAAAAAATAATAAATAAACATGACAGTTTTTTTTTTTTTGCAATCACTAAACACAATTGCAAAGCGTTGACGCTGCGCTAATATTAGTTGCTATTTGCTGTATGCGCCGTTTGCCGCTACGTTTATTTATACCGTAAGCATCTGGATTTTTCAAGAAATTTGTTTTCGTGTTACGGTTTCTCTTTACAGAAACAACAATTTGGCCAACTTTAATGCCGGATTGACTCGTTCCCTTGATTAATCCACTTTCATCATCTGTTAATTCAGTTTCACGTGGCATTTTCCTAAAAATTCCAAAAATGTCCACTATACCAACATATGCAGTGATTTCTCCGCTTCATGTGCTAATATGTTGATTTGGCACCAGTTGGAAGTTAAATAATTCATTTTGGACATATAAATATTTTACATGGGATTTTCGACATGCTTGATTAAAAATAACGGTATTACGAATGCGGTGCAAAGTTAAACTTAACAAACAACAACAAAAGATAAAGCAATTATAAGAGAATGTGTATACTAAAAACAACAACTCTACCGTTACTATAACATAGGGTCCAAAGAAAAGCAATTTTGCTCATATAATTATTTGACTGGGAGTATATGAGAATTTGTTAATGTTTCATAAATAAAAGGATCGTAGAAAAAATTTTTGCATTAAGCATTCGCAAAAATGTATGTATTTATTTTTGTATGTATGTGTGCACATATTTTGTAATGTCCAACTGTTAATTTTTGACTGTGAAAAACAAATATAAAATTTTAGAAATCTCATTTATGAGAAATATCATAAATGTTTCATTCATTTCAACTATTCCAAGCCAGTCTGCTTGTTACTAAACTAAGCATATTAAATTGGGCTTACTTTCAAGATGCTACATATTACAGTTCCCAATTAACACAATGATAAATATTTATATTGTATGGGAAGTGCCACGCCCATTTGTAATATCACGCCCACTTGTTGTAATATCTGGTTACGAACAGTGAAAATTTTATCAAGATCGGTCCGTTGGAGTAGGCAGCTATAGCTCTTTGACAAACAAAATAAAAAAACTCCCTTTAGGCTTTCTATATACATATATAGATGCAAACCTTTTGCCGAATATTGTCAATATTCATAAAAAACCACTGCCGTCTTATAAAGTCTATACCCCAAACACTCAAAGTTTTATTATTAAATTTACTACGGAGCAAAAAGTTACCATAAATATAATTTGTGGACTATTAAAATAGGTTACTGTGCAATAATGGGCTCACAATTATTTACAGCTACACATTATAAATTTTTCAACAATTAAAGGTTTTAATCAATTTTAAATTAAAGTTCAATTAATTTTTTAATTGATTCAAATATATGTATATTTTTTTTAAACAGAACAAAAGAAATTCTTGTTTAAACAATTATTTAAATCAATTAGTTATTTAATTAAATTTGAATCTGAAACCAATTAAATGTTTTAATTAATTTTTTACCAATTAAAACATTTAATTGGTGAAAATACTCTTGTCTGTGTATCATATAGAGTCCGTACCATGCTTTATTTGTAATTTAAATTAAAATAAATCGATTTCTGTGCTGTGTGGTGATCGGATTAAAAACTTCTTGCTTACGGACAAAGAAACCAACAAGACCTCTTAAAAAAAATTACGAAATTCGATTGAAATTTATGAGCCAAAAATCGCGCAAAGATGTCACAAAATGCCATTTGTGGCAATTTTCTTTCAGTACCAATTTTCTACTCCGTTAAATAAATATTTGTGTTTAAACTTTAATATTTCTTGTATTTGATTAACAGCTGCCTTTCAAATATTATTTTTCCTCTCAAGTGCATTTATAGAAATTACATTTCTTTTATGCTGTCACAGCAGAAAAAATATATATTTTTTGCATTTGATTTCCTTTTTTTTCTTTTGTTAAAATATTTGTTGACAATTTCTATGCATAATTTGGTGCTAATCCACGTTTACTGCTGCCGAATTCAATGAATTTGTTTGCTTAATGTGAAATCGAATTTTCTACTCAGCCTTTGAATTTGGAATTTGATTTAATTTCACTGTTTTCCTCTTCACTTGATGCGCGCAAAAATATTTGAATTTGAGTATTCTGTCATTCAGAAATTCCAAAGATTGGCAAAAGCACCAGCAACCCGTAAACAGTTAATCACTAAAGAACTTTCAATTTAAATTACAATTCAAATCCAAATTCAACAATTTGAAGCATTTGATTAAATTTTTGGTATTTGTCTCTGCCTCTTGGATTGATTACAAGTCAATCAAAATTTGCTTACGAATTATTCATAGTGTTTGCACTTTGTTGAGATGAATGTGTAGACGGATGAATCAGAGCGCCTAATTAGGTTTCAATTAAAATACAAATCGTTACTTCATATTCAAATATGTCTTTGAATAGTTAAAGTGGCATGAAATGTTTACTTTTGAACACATGAAACCATTATTGCTTATTGAATTAATAAACTTAAATAGATTATGAACTTCCGGGAGTTGAAAGATTTAGGCCCATTGTTATAACTTGTCCATAGCTAAAGTTGAGCTTTTTATTATAATAAGGGTAAGGCTTACTTTACTTTAGCTATTGGCATATTATCAGGTATGTTCTGTAATACGAAATCGAGTGAGTGAAATTGAATCCGAATGAAATTTTAAATTGTCATATCTTTTAAATCTTACAACATTTTGATATTATTGTTTATTTATTTGATTAAAGACCATTCACATAACTTCCTTGATTGCTAATGTTTTAAAATAATAGGCGCAACTAAGTTATATATTTTTTTTAATTCTTTCGACTTCAATTTCACTCGGTTTCGGATAACAGAACATACCCGTATAATAATGGGCTTAAGTTTTATTAATATTTTAATTTTAGAATTATTTTCCTTTAATTTCAGTTGAGTACCGCTATTGCCATAATCCTAAAATAAGCATGAGAATGCTTGAAATCGCATGATCGTGAGTAATTTTTTTCAATTACTTTAGCGTCCAGTAAACAGAGAATTAAGCTGCATGAGATTTTGAATTGTTGTGAGAGTTTTTCGGGATTTTTATAAAAAGTTTTTTTTTTAGTTTCAAGTTAATTTCTTGGGGGAATAATGCTTAAAGTGGTATTATCCCCCATTTTCTATTTATAGTGCACGATATTCTTTTTATATTTTAAAAGTTTATAATTGGAGTTTAATCACAGAAAAAAATAGTTCCACCAGTTAAAGCTTTTAAAAGGATTCATATTAAAATTTAGTTAAATTATTAATTGATTCAATTATTTGTTTTATTAGAATTTTTTTCTTCTGCTTTCAACAAATATATATTTAAATCAATTAAAATATTAATTAAGCTTTAATATAGAACTAATTAAAACCTTTATTTGGTGCAAACATTTTTTTTCTGAGATGTAGAAATTTCTCATAGTCGTATCTGTAAATTTAAAGTTCTGAAACATAATTGCATATACTGCAAAAAAAAAACTAGAAATTAAAAAATAACATACAAGCTATCCCGGAGCGCTTCGCTGCACCCATCCACAAAAAACACAATAAACACTTGGAAAAAAGTATGGCAAACCTTTAACTCGAAAACTCAATCTATTCTTACGATAACTATGGTTCAGTTTATATTCAAGGTGAGACGCCCACTGTTACCATCGAATCTGTTTTTGCTAAACTATGCGTATTGACACGTTGTGGTCAATTTTTCTTACCGTAAAAATTTACGTTGGGTTATGAGGAAGATCTAAAGAAAAAGTAGCCAAGTCGGTGCAGTCGTTATATGAAGTTAGATAGATAAATCAAAAAATTGGGCTTTAAAGTGGGCGCGGTCATTTTTTTACCTTAAAAAACTAATTTGGGTTATGGTGAAGATTTAAAAAAAAATTTGCCAAATCGGTGCAGCCGTTTTTCGAAATTAGATAAATTTAAAAACTGGGCGTTCAAGTGGGCGTGGTAAATTTTTCTTACCATAAAAACCTAAGTTGGGTTATGATGAAGATCTTCTGCATAAACCGTCTCCAGGTTCGTTCTCAATTGACCTTCTAGCAGGAGCTTCTTCATCGATTTTTACAACATGACCTAGCCAACGCAATCATTGTAATTTGTTACGTTTGATTATGTCGTTTGTCAATGGTCATACAGCCAACACAGATTGATCCATAGATCTTACGAACAGTTTTTTTCTGAAACACTGCAAGTACTGCTTTCGCAAGTTCCCAGTCTCAGTGTCTTGTAGAGATACCTTAGTCTAAAGTAGCATTCATTGGCCAGTATTATTCCTATTTTTATCTTAAAGAACAATATAGAAGTAGATAAAGTCTCTGACTACCTCAAAGTTATAGTTTTCAATTTCCACTGTCTGCTCGTGCCTAATAGACGTCTTGTGTGTTGGTACCATCAACTTGATTTCATCTCCGTTTACTGGTAGACCCACTTTGGCACATTCCTTTTTCGATTTTTTCAAAGGTTGCAGTTACCGCTCGCAATGTTCGACCCATGATGTCGACATCGTCAGCGACAAACATGCATTGTTTTGTACATAGCGTGCCAGTTCTATTCACATACGCATCTCGTATAAACTTTTCCAGCAGGATGTTAAAAATATCACACAATAGACTGTCGCCTGGTCTGAAACCTTGTGTTGTGCTAAAGGGCTCGGAGATGTTCTTTCCTATTTTAACTTAGGGTCTCCCGTCAGTTAAGGTCATCGTGCACATTCGGATTAGTTTTGTTGGCATACCAAACTCAGACATAGCTTGAAAAAATTTTGAACGTATGGGGCTGTCGAAAGCAACCTTGTAGTCGACAAAGAGATGGTAGGTGTCGATATGTTTTTCTTGTGTGTTTTCTAGGATTTGACGTAGGGTAAATCGGTGGTGGATTTGCCAGGTCTAAAGCCGCATTGATGTGGCCCAATTATTTCGCCAACTTTAGATTTTAATCTTCAACATAGTACGCTGGAGACTTATTCCTCTGTAGTTGGCACATATTGTCTTGTTTCTTTTTTTGTGCACGGAATATAATATTAAGCATATTATGTCCTGATCCGGTCCCAATCATCGGGTGTGCTTTAATCGTAGCCGCTACTACCGTATACCAATAGCTGGAAAAATTTCACGTCTATTAAAAGTATCGATATATCCAAATATCGATATTTCTCACGCGATATTTATTGATACCGTTAAAAATATCGATGCAATATTGCATTGCACAGTAGAGTAGAATCAAAATATTTTGGAAATAACTCAGCCAATTGTAAAGGGCTAGGCCGATTGATCCAAAATTTGGTATGAGCAAAGCAAAGGAGTATCTTACCTTAAGTTTTGACAGTGGAAATCATCCACCTGCCAGGGGTGGTGCTATGTGGTCTAAAATTGGGGTACCTCGCCCCTACAAATTCTCTTAGAGCTTGGCATTTCTTCAATTTTATACATGGTTTTAAAGGTCTACTTAGTACCTATAAAATTATGGTTTAAAAATGTTTTATTTTTCGATACCCTGGTTCAGTTTATTCAAAATAGGCTATGCTCATGCCAAATTTTAGATCAATCGGCCTAGCCCTTTATAATTAGCTGAGTTATTTCCAAAATATTTTGATTCTGCCCCACTGTGCATTGTGTAAGACACTTTGCCTTTAGAAATATTTTCACCATTTTGGTCATTTTTATAGGAAAAAACTATAAAAAATTTTGTGTTCCCTTAGTACCATTTCGTTATTCGCAAATTTTTTAAATTAAAATTAGTTTTTCTTAAAATAAAAACTTTTTTCACACATTTTTTTCCGTTCATTGTTTTAATAGTTGCAGTGTGTTTGTTGTAGGAAACAAAAAATCAATGCAGTGCCGACCAAATCCATTTTTTTTTATTAAATTTTTGTTACAAATCATTTAATTTTCTACCATTTTTCAAATTGTAGGTCAAATAGCAACAAAAAGAAAAAATACGAAAATTGTATTTACAGTTGGAGACGACATAGACACCATTTTCCAATAATTTTGTCCAGCTGAAAACAAAACGAATAGAAATAAAAAACATTTTTAACTAAAATACGAGTTAGAACAAACAGCATGCAACCTCTGAATGCATGTATGTATGCAAGTATGTACGAGTATATGTGGTGAAAGTTGATATAAGGCGACTTTATATTCTGGTACTTTCAAGAAGATACATAAAATTGTGTTGGAAATTTGTTTTCTTTTTGCTTGTTCCTACATACACATTCCGCGGCTGCTAACAAAATTAGATTATTAGGAACCAAACGATTTAATCAGATCCGAGTTTATAAAACTTTTAGAAAAATTGTATTCCGCTTTGTTTTTGTGTGTATGATACATTGCTGTTGGATTGAATTTAAATAAAATTATTTTTTCATGTTCCAAGTTTTCTTTTTCTAATTGCTTTAATTCAATGGTACATGTTTTTATGCTCAATAGTTTTAACTCACGCCGAGTAGCGTTACGACAAACAAACATAAAAAGGAAAATGAAAAAAAAAAAAAAGTGAAAAATGCAGTAATTGTTCATTGAATTGATTAAAATTGGCATCACAGATTTATCATACATATGTCAGCTACTATTTTTTCAATTACATTTGTTTACCTTTTAGAAAACCTTCATACCTTCATTACAAAGAAACATTGGTGCATTCACATTGATTGGTAAAACGTTGGAATTGAACGCATACACATACACACATACATATGTAGCTGTTATTGTGTAATTAGCGTAAATATAGAGATTGGTCAAGGTATAATATTCAAGCTAATTTATTGAAGTTTTCAAAGACGACATTTGAATTTTAAGAAAATTTAAATGTCATGCCGTTTTCTCCAAGAATAATTTAATAGATGTACAATGAACTTCAACAATGTTATTATTGAATGGTATAAAGACAAGTAGGACAAACATTGCACAGGACGACAACAATTCGTTGCGTAAATTCGACGACTATAACCAGAACTCCGAAATGCTCACTAAAGGCCAGGATTCACTATCCTACACAATCGTACGATTCAATAAAAAAAAATCTGACAGAATTCTGTCCTACTCAAAAAATCGTTTTAAAATGGCGATGTAGAGCCACACTATCATACAAAATAAGATTTTGCAACTCTGATCGCATAGAAAAATACTATTTTATGAATTTTTTCAAAAGATTATAAAATCGTACAGATCTCTCAAAATTTCTGTCACACAAATACACTTTTAATTTACACTATCCTACTTTTTTTTAGCACACACCCTATTTTTGACAGATCGTACGACTGAGTATGATCGTGAACCAAGGCCTTAACTGTTCAATCATATACATATGAGTATGTACATTTT
The DNA here is from genome assembly GCA_949628195.1 of Phasia obesa. NCBI lineage: Eukaryota > Metazoa > Arthropoda > Insecta > Diptera > Tachinidae > Phasia > Phasia obesa. The sequence continues at coordinate 4,509,583 of OX451215.1, read as the reverse complement.
ACCCAAAGAGCAATTAAACTACAATACAACTGGAGAATAAGTTTATAAAAAATAGTGTGTTTTAAGCTTTTCTTAATTTCGCTTATAATAATATTTATAAAATTTAAATTAACAAGCATTTATTAACAATGCTTGATAAACTATTGTTATATACAACTGTTTCTAAACAATTCGTTGTGTTTCTTGACAAATTCTGTTGACAGAATTACATGTTTTTCTGAAAAAAATTGTAAATTTGTTTATTTATATAAAAATAAATTTAAAATGTTTTTGGATGCACCATATTACTCCATATATGATTACACAGTGCAACACGGAAAAAATAACCATATACGGACACCACTAGGTGATAAAAGACCAAAAAAAAAAGACCCCTGTCTCCCAGTTTTGCCCAAAGTCCTCCTGTCCAAAAGTGAAAAATTTCCCGGCTACCTAAGCGCTACATAAACGGTGTTAAGAATCATTCCTAGGAAGTTCATATGTTCTAGAAAGTTGTTTATTGAGATCTTAGGTTCATTTTTGTAGTTGATTGTTTCCTTGAATTTTGAACGGTTTGCTACCTATGGACCTGAACAGGGGAAAAATGTTCACAATTTTTGTTCTTTATGACAAGAGCTACAATTTTGCCTCAGAGAGTATATCAAAATTCCAAACGGTTTGCAAAATATGAGCTTGAGGAAATGATCATTTTTTTTGCAAAAATGACATCGAGGCCCCACATCTTTGAGGGCCCATAAAAAAAACCTGGAGGACTTTGGGCAAAACTGGGAGACAGTTTTGGTCTTTTATGACGTAGTGGTGTCCGTATATGGTTATTTTGCCATGACTTAAAAAATTACACAGTGTGTTAGTTAAAAACAACACATTGTCGGATCTAAGCATACTTTTTATTTTTATTGCTGAGTTCTTTTTGTTGTACTTAAGGATCTCTTCAAGCGTCTGATTTGTAGTACTTCTGGCGAAATCTTTAACACTAAACCTACCGACAGTTCTTGTATACCTATTCCTACCGCGCTCGGTCAAATTGACCGGTATTTAAAAAAGTTATCGATTTTATTATTCAATTCTGATAATGGTTGATTTATTGATGAATGTAAATATATAAAATGAAGAATTTTCATGATATTTACACCCTTAACATATTTTTGTTGTTTTATATTCTTTAGAAAATTTTATTCGCAAGTTTTTCGTTCGAACAAATCTGACCTTGTGGAAGATGTTGGTAGAAGCTTCTTTTCTTGTGATATCAAGGTTCAATATATTGAAAATTATCTGAAGTGACCACCTACAAATTTTGTACTATTACACAATCTAATACTTTCCGGTATACGTTTGTTACTTTCTTCTATTTATTTTTATTTTTGTTTGGAAGTCAGGACAATAACTTTTATTTTTTGCTTACTTTTATACACCGTAAGATTTGATTCATATAATTTACTTGAAAATCTAGTCATGTTATCTTTTATTTCTTGGGCTAACTGTGGCAACTTTTGTTTCCATGGATTGTTCCAACAATTGTAGTTATTTTGGCTAATAATACACTCGTGAAAAAGTTATCTGTTGTTACGTTCCTTCCGTATCCTATAAATGATTCCATCAACCCAAGTGAAATTGGACATTCCCTGCTTTCATCCTTTCCCAAATAGGGAAACGCATTTATTATTTACTTGTTGTTGACTTTCTTTTCTTTGGTACTGTGTAAATTTGAAACGCTTTGAGATTTTTAGGGTAAATATCTACAACATAATATTTAGGGTAAATATATACAACAGGATATTGACATCCTTCAAATAAGTAATCGTAACAAAATTGCATGAGAAACGCTTTAGGACTGCTCTACTTGAGACTACAATACTATTGTTGTCTAATCCTTTCAATTGCAACCGACACTGAGATAACCATAAGTTTGTACAGATTATATAAAGTTAAAATAGTACATACAATAATTTCACTACCGCGGTGGAGCGGTCTAATTGACCGACCGCGGAAGGTAGGACATATAGTAAATTGTTCTTGGAAAAGAAAAATAAATAAAGTCATATAGTTTTATACCGGTATTATACACTTTAAATATGTGTAAATTTTACAAAATTTTGCAAACGGTCAATTTGACCGGCACTGGTAGGTTTAGTGTTAAAAATGTGATTAATAGTGAGCATTATTCCTTTTGTCCTATTCTAAAAAGGTGTTTATAGTAAGAAGGCCGCGATATACTAGAATTATTATGCTTTAGTTGAACATTTTTGTGGAAATTAGCCACATTTCTTTTTTACACATAACACACTTGTGAAGTTATTGCTACAATTATGTAAAAAAGCTTATAATAATCTTTTCTAAACAAAAGTTAATACAATATTGTTTCAGCAAGTTGTTCTACAATTGCATGAATAAGCTTATAGTAATCATGCACATATAATATTTCACAAGGGTTCCGTTTTAATTTTTCTACAATTGTTACTATATCGTTTTTCAATACTTCTAAAATTTTTTTTAAGCCTAACGCTTATGTAAGCTTTTTATAATATAAATGTTGAAATTTCAACGGTTATAAATGAAAAATTCTGTACCCTGACAATAACACATTAAGGAGGAACAAAATTTAAATAAGTGACAATAGTCTGCGTTTGGGGGAGTACGTCTTTCGACGAGGTATGTAGTGATATGCTCACTATAAAACAACAAATATAAACATTTATGAAAAGTTAAAGGGTGTCCCCACAGACATTATTAAAATTTTTACAAGCCTGCAATAAGAACGTAAAGTTAAAAATTAAAGGGGACTTCATAAGAGTCGTTCAAAATTTAAGTTTTCACTTTTACAGTTGTATATTTAACATCCTACGAAACTGGTTTATCTTCATATAAGTATTTTCTGGTGCCATAAGCTAAGAGTAGATTGCATATTAAAATTATTCACTCAAATAAGATTACACTCACACTGCATTATTGCGATTTATTCATACCCATTTGTATGTTTACACACATGTATACAAACACAATTTTCCAATTTATTTTTGACATTTATGACCAATCAGGTGCGTTTTCAATATAATTTCAACTGATGGAATTTTATGTAGACTATTAAAATTTGTAATAAAATTTTTCAATTTACATCATGTTGAACGCATTATAGCTTTTCATAAATGTCCGAAACCACACAAACACTCACACGCACACTAAGGAAAAACATATTAACACTATATCAGTGAACATGCATAAACAAGTCTGAATACATGAAAATAATAAATTATTTTTGAATTCACGGATGATCAATATGAAAAAAGAAATAAATCTGATATGAATTAAAATTCATTGGTAAAAAATAAATAAATTTATTCACGTTTAAGTTTTTTTTATTTTTTTGCTTTTTAAAAGGAGCGCATTAGTTTAAGAAAATGTTATTCTCCATCTATAAAGGATTTATAAAGTAAAGCCTGTAGCTGAAATATGTACATATGTATGTACATATGTATTTACATATGTATTTATGTACATGTGTATAATTTTTTCCATTACCCCTCTTGGGAGAATATGACTTCCACAAAGCATCTCAATCTTACACATTTGTCTGTCGAGGCTCTTTTCGCTACGCGTCTTCCTTTTTCGTGTGTCAAAAGTGTTACCGTAATATTCAGTCTGTTTTAGTGTCGTTAATCGGTTGTTGTTTCACCTGAGTAGACGATTGGCCTGCTGTAGCGGGTTCTGGAATGCCAACAGTCGTTGCCTAGAAACAACGCCCTCCGTGTATTTGGTGTAGTGGTGGTAAACTTTGCTTTGCTAGATCTTTGATTTCCACTTTTTTCCCAGGCTGCCTGACCTTTTGCCATGATGTTATTCTCTATTTTTCCAGAAGTGGTCAGGAGGCTTCTTCTAATGGAATGTATGGAGGCACTGAATTTTTAAAACTCGAAAAAAAACACGGTGAAAATTGTTCGTCCTCTGCCAGGGATCGAACCTGGGGTGCTTGGTTTCGTATCCACCACGCCGCCACCTACATGATTATATATGTATGTATATGGCAGAAAATGAGCTTGTTTGTTTGCCGGAAAACTATGATAAGAACATTGGAAGATCGGACACTGATCTTACTAAAATTTTCACAGTTCGTTATATGGCGGGTAAAATATTATATTTTTTAATATTTAAAGTGTGCATGACACTTTACAAGCAAAGTGAATATTTATTATCTTACAACTTCAAAAATATAACAGTTAGAGCTACCTGAGAGTATAATTATTTCTCTTATTAATATAGAAAGTCTACCGAAGAACCGGTTGGTTTGGAACAGTGGACACAAAGTAAAAGTGTATATAGACTACCTAAGGGGAACCATATTAGGTAGAATTGACTGAATTGGCAGAATGGGCGTAGTACCTCCCATAGAAAGTAAAAAATTATTATCGCATACAAAGGGAACTATATTAGATAGACTCTTGAAATTTCGTATGAGAAACAAGTAACAGATCGTGTTAAGCATAGACGGCCCATGTTAATGTTTTTTCCAAGTCTTAACATGGTTGTTAAAATATTTATTATAACATGACAATGATGTTGTTGTTTTAGTTTGACAGTATTATTTGCAAACAGCACCATCTGTTGATCAACCGTACTACAACTATCTGCTGTGCAGTAAGCATTCAAACAACATTGTTGGAAAACAGAAACTCACATGAACACTTTTTCGTCAGCGATAACAACATGGACAAATTTATTCCGTTGCTCTGCCGGGTCTTGGTTATTTTTTGTTCAAATTGATGGCGGGGTGTACAGTTCATGCTTTTATTTTAATGTTTCTCAGGTGTTTATTTTAAATAAGTACTTCTGGGTTTTGTGTATCATAAATATATATAAATAAATTGCTGGTAAATTTATTATGTGGAAGTTTTTATTAAATCGTATTTATTCAAAGCAATTTTCGTTTTAAGTGTATTTGTGAAATATGTGTTTGATTTAAATTGTTGAGCATTCAATAACATTAAAAGTTTAATAATTCAATTTATCGTATAGATTTAAGCATTTAAGCTTTTGGCAATTAAATTTTCTGTTACGATGGATGGAGTTTCTGCAAAATCTAAAAAGGAAAACTAATAAGAATGGTACTGAATTATATTTAAATGACTTTTAATTATTTATTTATTAAAATTATGATAACAAATAATTTAACTCAGAAAAGCAAAAAGCAACACTTTAGGCAAATAAGATTTATCTTTGAAATAAAATGGTAAACGTAACAATCATTAAATTTTAAGCTATTTAACGAATATTTTTAATATTTTATTGGTAATAAATGCATATTTTCTAGTGTGTTAAGTGCATATTTGCTTATTTTTAAACTCACATTTCAAAAATTCTTATTGTAAACCCATTTTTCTTTTATTTGCATTACTTTAAAAGTTTAGCTACATAGACAACACTACAATTATTTCTATGATATTGCAGGTCGTGTATTCTAAAATACATCACGCAACTCAAAAATGCAGTCCTAAAATAGCTCTGGGTTGGGGAACACGCGCGCGCGTCATTGTCATTATCGGCCTTCGAATGGCTTACGTCTCACTCACACTAGCTGATTGGCTTCCTCGAATAGCTGTTGTTGAATACAGTACTGTTGTACTGTATTGGTGGTTGCTTTAAACAGCCACTTGTAATCGTTTTGGTTATCGTGTATAATATAGTAATTTGAATTAAATAAGTCGGACAGTGGAGGAGCACCAGTTTTACAACTATTTTTTTTGGAGGAGAACCATTAAACTAATTTTTTTTGGAGGAGAACCATTAAACTCAATTTTTTCGCTGAAGGAGAACCATTAAACTCAAGGTTTTTTACTGGAGTAGCACCATTAAACTCTTATTAATTTTACCTAGCTGAAATTGGAGTCACACTTCTTATACGAAGATATAGGTCGCGCTGCAGATTTTATAGGAAGCTACGGCAATCACACCCTAGCGCTTTGGTCTCGTACCTTTGCGATTTACCAATTTTTTTTTTTTGGCAGAATCCAACTATTATTAACTTCTCCATTTGTAATATTTAAGTGTTCGAAATTTCAAACAAATGATAATTTATTTTTGAGCATCAAGTAAAAATCAGCATCAGCTATTTTGCATCCGCATCGTAAACTAATCACACATGCACATCAGATGCAGCACAGTGATGCATTTCGAAACAAGCATAATGTTAAAACAAATTTTGAAAGTCACACCTATGAAAATATATTCTCCTAAAAGCATGCTTTCATAGCTTCAGTTGATGGGTAACGCAGTTTTGTATGTTTAGTGTAAGGGGGGAAAACTTTAAATTTGAAGTAAAACAGATAAAGATGGATTAGTGTTTAAATATGATTTCGGGAATATGGCCGCCGCATACATTGACCTCCACGTACATGTCGTAACCTGTAGGTTCAATTTCTACACACCCTTCGCAGTAAATAAGGCAGCATTTCACAATAACGCACAGTAGTTCAGTAGTAGGACATAGGGGTCAAATGACGATGTTCGATTTTTTCACCGTTAGTTCGCTCTAATACTCACTATTAGTGGTACTACTAAACAATGCAAAAATATTTGCAATCAGTTGTTTTTTACATTTACTTTTGTGCATCGAAAATGAACAAATCAAAACAACTTTCCTTATCTTTTTCAGCAGTGCTAATAAAGTTGATTTCTAGTGCGTGTTTTTCAAAGAAAAAAACATTTTTGACTTATTGTTTTCAATGGATATTTAAGTTGAAGGTGTATACCGTTATTATTATGTATTTAATAATTTTTTAACAAAACTAATTTTGAGAAAGCGGTTTCACGATAAATCAATTTTCACGTATATTTTTTACGACGTTTTTTTTTCCTTAAGGTATTAAGAATGTTGCCGTCTTTTGCCGCTTTCAAGTTACATATCAAAATGTTCCCCTATATCTGTACTGAGTTTGTTTGCGAATGTGCATGGTACAGAGGGTCTTCGTCTCTACGACTAGATTCGTAGCACATAATTATTTTATAGTTTTTTTCAAAGAATAAATTATTTCTTGAACTGTAGGAGGTATACACTTAAAATTTACAAACAGTAATTAAAATTTAGTTCGCTATATAAACAAGTATAAACAAATAAACCTAAAAATTAAAGGGTGTTCCGATAGTGGTGTGATTTCCATGTATAACGCATTATTTTTTGAACCGTAATAGGTAGACTCTTATAATTTGCATAGAAGATACGATGTGTGTCCACGGCTATGACGATTACTATAAATTAAAGGGTGTTCTGACAGTGACATGTTTTTCACTTATGGTGACTTATTTTTTTAATCGTAAAATATAGATTCTTGAAATATTCATAGAAAGAGAAATGACATGGCTGCTATAAAAAATAACAAAATTAAAGGGTGTTGCGACAGAGAGATGACTTGTACGTAAATTATTTAAGCAATTCAGACGAGCCAACACGCGAAAAATTTCTTGTGCTGTCACTAACACTGATCTTTTGTATAGACTTCTTCTAAATTCCAACCCGTTGATTTCTTCTTTACGTAAATTACCACAAAAGAAGAGTCAATGCTATCACCTGAGGCTTTTCGTATGTTATGTTTTTGAAAATTACAAATGTTGTATTAAATTGCCGTTATAAAAATTATTATTTTTTCTTTAATTAAATAATTAAATTTAATTAAATTTTGGTAAATAAATTATTATAATATTATATTTAAGGCCATTTTTTATCTTAGTTTACCCTACTTGGCTCTTAAATACCGTTAACATAAATATTCATATTAATTTTGAAGACTATATCTGAGTAAACTACGTATGACCGCCTTCCTTAGAAACTTGAACCACTGTGTAACGCCTCCAAGTGGTCTCTCGTTTCTGCATACATATATGAGAATTTACAATTTAACAAATTGTAAATAGAACAAATTGTAAATAGGAATTCACTTGTCCCGAAAGAAAATTATCTAATGGCGTCAACAAGGTAGCCAGTTAACAGATCCACTTTTTTTAATTATTCGTTAGTCAAATGTTTTTCTCTTAGCAAATTGATTACTTGACATGTGTCAATTTCCCGCTTAAAACAAATGTCTGCAATACTAATATGATCGTTATTTATGAAGACATATGGAACAATACACTCGATAATTATGTGTACTATTGTTAAGAGTGCACATAATGCGAAAACGATCCAGAATTTTTTGAATTAATCGCCTTGATAAACGATTAAGAGCACCATCAAATGTATGTAGTGCCCGATGAGTTTCTTGAATTGCACCATGATTTGATTAATTTACAAAAGTTGCTCTGGCGCGAGTTTATTCATGATAAATTTCAAAACCAAACTAGCCACAAAAAACAAAATATGTCAAATCAGCTGTCACAGAAAACGGTCCTGCAAATTTAAAGGTCGCTCCAAAAAAAAAAAAAAAACAGCAATGCAATAGTTTCATGCAACTCCAACTCCAATAGACCTAGTTTTACTTTTTTTTAAACTCCAAAATATTTTGAATTCATGTTGAGCCGAGTATTCTGTTCAGTTTTTAATGCAGACTACATACATAAAAATGTGTATGAAAAAGTCATGAAAAAATGTTGCAAAAGTAGTACTCTGTTTTTACTGTGGAAACACACTAAGAAATGTTTCTGGCAACATTTTATCAAAGCTGTGAAATATGGGTGTTCAAATTTGATACCGTTGGATTTCTTTCTCTGGAGAAAGAAACTCTTTATGATAGATTCAACGGAGATTTATATTGTCATACATATATCAATAGATTTGTATTGACGAGCTCTTTCAGAATCTATGGTGATCTCAATTCCACAGTTAACAGTTATTTTTCAACGTAAAAATAAAAACTCAAATTAAAGTTTTAAAACAAGAATTTTATTTTACCGTCATAAAATAAAACTAATTTTTTTTGTGGATAGATTTGAACTGAGGCCGCTCAATACCAATTGCAATGCAGGAATAAACAGTTGACTTTTTGCCAATTTATGGATATGGATGTTGTATTTTTTCCTCCCAGAGAAGAAATTATCAATTTCCAAGATTTCTACCTCTTAGTCGATGTATGAGATGTGCCGCAAAAATCCGGCGAGAATGGGAAAAAGTCCGGTGAAAATCGGTAATCAAATAACGATTTGTTCAATTGGAATGCAAGGTGATTGTGTTGGTTATCAATTTACATAAAATGAGCTTAATTTTTTGACGAAATAGTTTTATTTTATGACGGCAAAATAAAATTCTTTTTTTAAAACTTTCATTTGAGTTCTTATTTTTACGTTGAAAATAACTGTTTCAAGATGAAATTTTTTTATTTAATTCTCAAAATAATTGTTATAAAATATTTTTTTTTAAAACGATAACTGTATTTGCGGTCCCTGGGTGTACGTCGATAAGTCAGCAACAATTCAAGAGCTAAAGAATGAGATAATTCGATACATTAACGGCATAGAACCTCAATTATGCCTCAGCGTCATCGAAAATTTGTAGCATCGGATGGAGGTGTGCCGCCGAGGTCGCGGCGGTCATTTGGCCGGTATTTTTTCTATACATAATTGAAGCATACCAATATCATCAAAATAAAAAGATAAGACAATAATCTCCTAAATAATTTCTGTGATAATCAACATCGGCCCTTAAAATTTAACCAACCTATAAAACAATGTGGTATACTCAAAACAATAAAATCACAAAATTCTTTCAAATCGTGAGACAGACACCACATTTTAAAAGTAAAATTTTCCTTGTGAAATAATAAATGTTGCTCAACAAATTTCAAAAATTCGAACAGAGTACTAGACTTTATCAAAACCCTAATCTGTAAAAGTTCTTTTTCAAATTGTTGTTTTTTCCTAAGTTGTATTTAAGTGTTATTTAATGATATACTTCCTTCTTGGCCTACTTTAATAATCATAAAAAAATATATCGTCTATTTTTCCTTATAGATAACTTATGAAAACTTTGTGAAAATTTCAGAAAGATCGGTCCACTGGCTTAAGCTGGCAAAACTTTTACACAGTCACACAATAAAATATTTATTTTTAAAATTTCGTAGCCAAAGGGTAAAAACGTAACCCTATGGTTTTCGCTACAATGTCTGTCCGTCTGTAAGGTCTTTCTATCTCTGGAACCGTAATAGGTGGACTCTTGAAATTCGCTTTTACAATAAATACTGAAAATTGAAGGGTGTTCCAATATGTCCGAGATATTAACGTATATTATTTCTGAACCGCATTTAGAAAATGTATACATAGTAGTTCAAACTGTGTTTGCCATATTAAAAAGCAAAAAAATCAAAATAAAAAGTTAAAGGGTGTTCCGATAGTGACGTGATTTTCACGCATATGATCTAATTTTTGAAAGGTTATTGGTAGACTCTTGAAATTTCTACACAAATTGTACTCTTATGACCGGTGTAACAGCAAGTAGCAAAAATTAAAGGGTATTCCGATAGTGAGGTGATTTTCAAGTATTTTAAGTTTTTAGCAGCAATGTAATCATTTAAAATGTACACAGAGTATTTAAAGCTAAGTTCGCTATATAAGCTAGTATAAAAATAAAACTAAGAACTGAAGGCTGTCCCGATAGTGACATGATTTTAACGTATATGGCCATAACTGTTACCGATAGATTTTCATGTATCAGTTTCCTTTTTTTTAAATTATTTTTTGTAACTACCAATAAGTATTCATATCTTAACTCTAAAAAAAAACTTTTGTTGTTGTTAGAAAGAAAAAACGAACTTAAACCTACCTGAGTTGGGCAAAATAATAATTTTCATGGTTGCTGTTGTCATTTTGGATTCACCTCTAGTGTGCCTCGGTTAGTGAGGCAATGTTGATGTGGGTTAAAGGAAACATAGGCAAAGCTAAGAATGAAGCAGCTAACCAGAACCCAGAGCCCAGACTAGCACTGGAAAATATCTTAATACGAGAGAAGGTCCTACTAAAGCTGAAAAGGTGAAGGGAGGCTACTGCATGTGGACTGGCTGGTATTGTGCTCAATGAGCCCCTTGGCAGGAAGGCCAGTAAGGTGATTAGATATTATAATAGAAGTATTTTAAGCTGGATAGCTGCGTCAGTAACAGATCATGGAAACTTCAAATATCATCTAGCCAAGATAAAAATCGAAGGATGATACTTGCAGACTGTGAAAGAGGCTAAGACGGTAGCGCACATTGTGTGTGGAATGTCCAGCATAAGACTTAGGACGTCGTGGGCAGAAACTTGTTAAAGGTGCTTGCCATGGACATATTCTAGCAATTACTAGTGAAAAAGAATACCAACAGTTACCAGGCGACAGTTTGATAACACTAAAATGAAGAGTAAAGGCCGGTGGTAGCACGTGACTCAATGGAAGTAATGTTGTAGTAAATTAAAAACCAGTTGGTTATAGTCATTGAGGATGGAAAGGGGATCCATTAATGAAGTGGTCTGCTTCGATATCGCTCCTTACATTATTTATAATAACTCTAGTGTTCGGCCTATAAAGCAGTATCCCTCATACTTAGACGAATATAACCTCGAACTTTTATGATGTTACTGATTAACACAAGTTCATTAGCGATTTCGTTACCCTCACCATTGCAATGACCCGGGACCCTACACAATCTAACCCTATATTTGTTCGCCAGCACATCGATAGGCTTTTTTCACTCGTCTACCAGCCTTAATTTGACATTATATCCTTTCAAGGCTTTAAGAACCGCTTGCCTGTCGACGTACAGAGTGACCTCTTCCCCATCTAAAACGTCCAGACACCAGCTCGGTGGCTTTTAAAATCGCCATACCTCGCCATAAAATTTTCCGCCGCTATAATACCAATTACTAAAAATTAAAGGGAGTGCCGATAGCGACATAATTTTTAGTATGGGTCTATTTTTTGAACTGTACTAGTAGTAGTAGTAGGCACCTTAAATTTATACAGAATATGTAAAAAAAAACTAAAAATGAGAGGGTAGTTCAATAATGGCGCCTTTGAGCGGTAAAATTTGTCTACAATGTCTACTATTACAACAAGATGCAAAAACAAAATTAATAAAAATGAAAGGATACGAAAATTATTAGTACGGAACCCTATGTGAGTGAGTATGGTTTGTTGACAGATTCGCATATCGCATACTAAATCGTAAACATTCACAACACAAAATTCAAAAATTTTCGGGAGTCCTAAAACTGTTTTTAAAAACATGGTTGTTATTTTATAATAATCAAATTGAAATCTACCGTAACTATACTTTTCCAGTTAAAGAAGACAGTGATGCCAACGAAATTTTCAAAAAACGATTTTGATGAATTTCGAGTTGTAACTGTTTATGATTTAGTGTGCGATATGTACAAAAATATGCACATTTTAAATGAAAAAATTGCAATGAAAACACAGGAAATTATAAAATATTTAAATGCAATACACTCTCACATACAATTTTTTGCAAGTGAATTCATTTTGCTGATTATGTTGTATGAATGTGTTTTGTGGTGTTCTTCCTTACCAAAACTTGTATCAGTTTTATTTAGTGTGTCGAAATATGTTTTTAATTGTATGACACTTACACATACACAACAACAATCATTTGAATTCTGTAAAATTGTTTAACAAGTTTGTTGTTGTTGGTCTATTTCCATCCAACTGAATGCCGGAAAACAAAAGGAAAACGATTTTTATGAAATTTTTATTAAAACAATTTAAAAACAAATGAACAAATAAAAAAGGGATAAAAAGTAAAATAAATAAATAATCAAATACAAAGACCATGAGTGTCGCCAAATATTAAAAACATAAAAATAAATTCACCACAAATTTAAAACCACAAAAAACAATCATCAGGAAAGCTACTCTCAAAACAACAATTTTGTATAAAAAAATGTTGAATGACAACGAGGGTAGACTTAAAATGATAATGAAAATTTAATGATTGAAGATAACAGTGGAACAAAGTGAATACCAATATTTCCAAATTTTTTTTTAACGCAAATCGTTTTACACAAATAGAAGAAAAAATAATAAGTTTTTTTTTTTAAGAAAGACAAATTAGTTTCTTTCAAAAGTATTTTATAAGAGCTCTCCTTCCTTATTTAGTCTTTTCACACCACTTGAATTGCACGAAGGACGGTAAGAGATTCTGACATTGAACTAAATAATAAATTCTTTTTGGTCCACTTACGTATTTAAATAATTTATTATTATTTTTATTTATTTTTCTCCTAACAACTACACAACTAATTCGTCATTTTGTTAACCACTAGCTTGACTACAATTAATCAATGGAATTGACTTGAGTCTCGTTTGCAACATTTATTTTCGTTTCACTCTTAGGGCTCGTAAAAATATAACAACTTGGAAAATAACCAGAAATAAGAAGAACATAAGAAACGAAAAAGGATATAAATGACCTTATTTTAGTTAAAATTATAAAATAAAATATTAAAGCTACAAAATTATAAAAACTAGTTTTTGTAGAGAAAAATCTTTTTCATATAGTTTCCCATATGCACTGATTAGATATAATATTTCATGGTGTGATAGAAGAAGGCCTGGGAGAAGAGCTTCCAGAGAGGCCTCATCTTGTTCAAAGAAGAGCGAGAACCAATGCGGAAAAGCCAAGTCCATCAGCAATGACACCAAGGGGCTGGATTTATCCGAGTTTCTGCACCAGTCTCGAAGAGTTCCGCATACAGGCCTACCGGTAAACGGCAAACGTCAGGTGAAACCGAGGTACCTGATGGTTAGCGGATGAAATTGTAAACTTGCCGAACAACAGCTGCTGAGCTACAAGTGGTAAAATGACCAACGAAAGATGACTACTTTTGGAAGAAACAATCGTACTCAGACTGATCGACGAACTCACTAGAAACCAAGACGACTTTTTCGGGTCACGACACGGGGGAAATGAAAAATCCTAGGCTTTTTAACGAACTCATACTTGATATTAACGACCCTCTTTAGACCCATGCATTTTTTCAGATGATAGGGAGAGTGTGGGTTCCTCCTTCTATTTAGGAGGACAAAACCATACCAACACTTACCAAACGGCAGAATAAGGCATGGTACCAAGAGCTAGACGATTGAGTGAGGACCCGCAAGGAATAAAGGTGATGATACAGATTTTGGATCAAAATTGACTAAGATTTCTCTGAGTCTTACGCCTCTTTAATGGCGTAATCAATTTTGTCTGATTCTGAAACCCCCAAAGAAACGCGATGGGAAGTCCGAGCGGCATTAAAGTGGATCATATTATTCTGCAGCACTTCGAGACAGCATCGGATAATCTGCTGCTTATCATGGAGAAAAAAGCTATCTAAGTGGCCTTAATCCAAGAACCCTGGCTTGTAGCCAACAAGGTTCGCGGCGTCCTTTCTCAAACTTAAGAAGGTAAGATAAGAAGCTACATCTTAGCTAGGAGGGATGTTAATATTTTTCTTTTATCTTATATCAGTGCGTGCGATTTGATGGTAGTGACGATTGAACACAAAGGTCTCCCATCGGTAAAACTACCGTATGACGAAGTTGAGCCGCCCCCAGGGGCTATACGTAATCTCATTTATTGATACGATAAAATGGCCACGATCTTAAGTGATGCGAATGCCCATCATACTCTGTGAGGTAGCATAGAAAAAAGCTGTCTATTAAATTCTTTTTTTTTGCAGAACAGTGATATCTATGATCTTGGCCTAAGCTCTCCCCAAACCTATCTGTCTACCCCTATGAGTGAGCATGTTTAACCTTAAACATTATTAATCTATGTATATGCAGATATGACTCGTAATAAAAGTGTATTTGATTTCCATAATAATTTTGATTGAATTTATCTCAACTTCAACAGTCAAATATTATTTCAAATACAACACAATTAGATCCAATTAGATGAATAATGTTGATAAAATAAAATAAATTAAATATTCTTACAGACTTAGTCCTTTGAAATAACATTATTTGCATTCATTCCTTCGAGTATGCTTATCTATTAACTAGAAAAACAAGCCTTCCATATTATGAATTGTATGTCTGTAGTGGTAAAAGTAGATAAGAATGTAAATATTTTCTGGAATTAGCAATATTGTTTACAATGAAGTGTGTGTGTGTACATATTTCTACATATGTGTGTTTATATCTGTTAAGTTTCTTGAAACATACATCTTCTATACATATAATAAAATAGTAACTCACTTCCGTCTGACTGTCTGTCTGCTTTTCATTGACGTTCGCATCACGTAAAAGCTACTGGATGGAATTTAACATAATTTTGTGAGCGGGTACTTAAGTATCCTGGTCCCAATATAGGATACTTTTTTTCCGCAAAAATATCTTATTTTCAAGAGAAAGTGGAGAAAAATCAGTGAAAAACGCAATTTCCGGTCTAAAGGTACTGATATTTTCGGTTTAAAACTAGGATTTTTCAACAATAATTTTTTTCAACTCAGCTTTTGGTTTTGAAAATGGGATACTTTAAGAAACTACTGCGCAACAGATGGCGCAAGTTGAATAAAATTTGTATTTAATTTGTATTTTTACTTTGTCGAATTACATTGTTATTAAAATATTTTAAACACCTCTTATAGAGGTTTACAATAATTTTTTGAATTTTAGAATTCTTTATAAATTTTAGAATTTTATCCAGGGATGGGTACCTTTATAGAAAGTAAATACATAAACCATAACTGAAGCACTATAAAAGTAAGTCTTTCAATTGGCGTGGAATACTTTTAAAGCAAAATTGAGCAACATATTGTCAGGACGCCCAAGATGTGGCGGGCACTGCTATTATAAAAATATAATTATTAGGCTAAAGCTCAATAGGAAACTAAAGATCACGTACCTTTAGATTAAATAAGAAAATAATAAAATGACTTTTTCTACACCTGACGAGTGTAGAATAAACTAACATGATGGTATTGGTGAAGTGAAAACAAAATAATAAAATTTTCTATATTCATTTCCAATTAATGTAAATATAATATAATCAATTTTGTTAACAATAAATGCATGTAGGAGTATGTCGAACTTAGCAGCCCATATAAAATTAAAAAATAAATTTAACAAGTCATATTAGGAGATAATAATTTGACATTTTAATTTTAATAAATAAATAAAACATAGTGGTACAGCTTCTGAGCGTTAAGATTTCAAATTATAATATTTCTCATAAATAAGATTTCTAAAATTTTATAGCTTTTTCTAGAGTTCATAAATGAATGCTGACGATCACACCTAAATGTTGGTTTGTTTTTTTATCATAGATACATGAACTGTGGAAAACGAAGAATATCCGTATTTATATATGATAAGTAATGAATTAGCTCATTGTCATTAATATCTTCGTTTGAAATTTTTTTTTTCGTTAAGAATATTTTCATTTATAAGTGTTTATATGAAATTTCTCATAAGATTTCTTTATTACTGCATATACATATACAAATACATACATACATACATACATCCATACCTACATACATACATACATACATACATACATACATACATACATACATACATACATACATACATACATCCATACCTACATACATACATACATACATACATACATACATACATACATACATACATACTTTATGAGAAATTAACAAAATTGTAAACTCTCATAAATGAACACTTGAGCACAAAATATATTTTCAATTATTCACTTTTGAATGGAAAAAAAATAAAATCTCACTCAAAAATGAACAAACACGAAATATATTCTAGTCTTCACATATGTATGTAGAAAAATACTAAAATGTTCATACTCACACATGATTGAGCAGTGAGTGAGTAATTCGGTACTCTGTTCTTTACCCTTCACCATAAGTAAAAAAGGTATAAAATAAGTATTTGTTATTTGTAATATTAATTTCAAAAATACAAACCAACTTAGAGTTCACTGGAAATCGAAAGCTCATAAAATACCCAAATTTTCACTAAAATGTGTAACTTTCACTGGAAAATATAAAATTCCAAAACAGCACAGTTTCACCAAAAAATTTACTAAAAAAATAAAATTTATTAATTATTTTTTATTGACCTCTTTTAAGTTTTATTTATTAAAGTTAAAATTTTATCTGTTAAGGTCTTAAATGTTGAAAAATATAAATAAAAAATTATTATTTCATTTTTTATCCAGTTTAATAATAGTTTTTATTTACAGTTTTTAAACATTTAAGACCTTAAAGGCCCGAAATAGATGAAATTTTAACTTTAATAAATAAAATTTTTAATAATAATTTTATTAAAAACTGAAATTTAAATATAAATATTCCAATGTCAACAGAAAACCGAAATCTTTATAATAAGAAAAAATAAAAATATCACAAAAAAATCTTCAACAAAGCGAAATTTCAAAAAATAATCGAAATTTCACCAAAAAATTCACATTTTCACCAAAATTGTTGTAAGCAAACACTATCTATTTAACGAGCCAAACTCAGATATTATAATACAATAAATTATATTTCAATGATTTATCGTCATTTGGTTAAAACGTAATCTACCACCACCTAAAGTGGTCTTATATGCAAAGAAAGTATTTGATGGTTAATAAAAATTTAAATATTAAATATTATTTATAAATAATAAAACTTTTCAAAAAAATCGCAATTATTAAACAAAAGTTATTTAACCACTGTGCAATGATGAAGGGTATACCCGTATACGATTCGTCATTATTAGGTTTACATTATCTGGTTTTGTTGTTGTGTTTTTTTTTGCTTTCTTGGCTTTTCTTCTTTATAACAAATGTTGACAGTGAGTGTTTCATTAAAAATCAGTTTTTATACGAGATACAAAAACTGGATAACTGACACTCACACTTGCTTTTTTGTATGCAAAAATGTGAAATTATAAAAGAAAAATTACATCAGCATGACATTTGGGTATGATTTATTTTATTTAAACTTCACTGCTTTTGCCTGCCACAAATCTTCTCATTTTATCGCGTTCTTTTGCAGGATTTTTGTGTGTCTTTTTTTGATATTTTTACGCCGTTAATGTGTTTCGGATGATTGTAATGCCTGTAATTTCTAAAGCATAAAATATGAATTTAATTAACATTAATTACTTACAAAAAGTCGTTGTTTATCTCCTGAGGCTATAAAATGAAACAAGGACTGCAAAACAAACAGTAAATTAAAGAGGCAAAGGTATCTAATTATTTGCCTTTGATTTGCCTAAACGTATAAGAAACGAAGGAAAACATAACTTTTATTTCTATTGTAAATTATATATTTGTAGTTTAATAACAAGAGAAATCCTACAAAATGCAAAATTGTTTTAAATAAATAATTCAACTTTTTCTACAATTCGTTTAAAGCATTAATTAAAAAAATAAAAAAAACATTTTTTTTTAAATACTCCAGTTTTTCTGAAAATTTCGCCGTTAAAAAGCCAGAAATGAGATTTCTAAAAATTTAAAATTTTTTTTTCAAGTTCATAAATGAACAACAAAAAATGCTCTGCCTACGATCACATATGAATGAGTGTAGCTGTTTGTTTCTTAGCATTTATGTATACATGAACGGTGAAAAACGGAGCAAATCCGTATTATTCATATGTGATATGTTCGTAATTTTTTTTATTTATGAACGTTTGCATTTATGTCTGGTCATTTGTGAAATTTCTCATAAATGAGATTTGTAAAAGACTTTGTTACTGCATACATACATCTACATATATGTACATACACACATTTATGCGAATGCTTAATGCGAAAATTATTTGAAATTCTTAATAATTTTTGACAATTTTGTTTTAAATATTTTTCACTTCTTTTTTTAATTTACAAAATGAAAATTTGCGTTCCCTTGCAACATATATATAAATTATGATTATATTTTAATGTTATTTGGTAGCAAATATCTTACTGCTAATTGAGCATTTCACTTTTAGCTAACTTCTGAGTAGTCAGTTGTCTGGCTTTACCCTAGGATCCAAGTATCAACTACTACTGGTGCAAAGTATTTAGCTTAAAGTGCATTTAAAGTTATTTGAGTTGCTTGTAGGGTATTTTCTAGTCTCTCACACATGTATGAAAAGAAGCAGAAAAACACTAAAATGTACATACTCACATCACACATAATTGAGCGGTACTCTGACAACAACACACGTATAAGTAAAGAGTTGGTCCAGTAGTTTAGTTTAAAGGAGAGGTAAATAAAATGAACATTTGGATTACATGTCTCATTTTATTCCGTATAAGAGTTAAAATTTATCTTTATTTACTTGAAATAGTATACTCCTATAGAAAAATTCATAGTCGAATTAAAGACGCTATGTCATCGGAATCATGACATCAATATTATAAAAAATATTATCAAATAAGTGACAAGCTTCTATGTCATCAACGCGATGTCATAGTTTCTACGTTATTAATAGGTAAAATAATTATACAATAATGAAGTAAAAAGTGTGGTTATATTTAAACTGGCGTTGACATTTTTATTTAAAGTTAATTAATTTATTTATAACTTTTATTTTTAAAAATAATAAAATTATAATATTAAAAAAATTATACTGCATTGATGTAAATTAATCATTATTATTATGACAAAACTCATATGTAGTTAATTTTGCAATACTTTTTAAAGAGAAAGTCGGAAGAGTCTACATCAAGCATACTCTAGAAAACCCGTGAGTAGCGTTGCAGATTTATCTCTGTTTAGCAGTTTTTGAAGTATTGATAAGTTTTCCATGTTTTTTCTAAATCGATGTCATTTTATATGCAAATTTCCGCCGCACTGTGGTCAATATTTTGAGATAGCGGCCAAAACTCCTTTTGGTTTTTGTTCTCCGATTTTAAAGTTATTATACTCATATGAAAGTAGACAGTAGTAAACCTCGGGAGCCAAAAAATTAGAACTCTATTTCAACTATTTCACTGAGAACAGGGTGGTCCAAAATGGGCTTTTTCAGAATTTAGTAAATTTATGATATTTTTAGTTAATTTTTAAAGTTTAAATGATCATAACTTTTTTGTTTTTCAAGATTTTTGGACGAAATAAATTTTGTGTTGTAACTTAACTTATTCCTATTACTGGTAAAAAAAATTGAAGCTCTACTGTTTTCAGAACAATTTAAATATTTTTTTTAAAAAAGGTCAAATTTCTCGAAAATTTCCTACTTCATAGAGCACAACTCCTGTGAGTCAAGCTGAGTCAAAACACAAATTTACTATTTTGTAGTCCCAACTCTCCCCTACATTCCTATATATATATATCCATGCATCGGGACTGCAATTTTTGAGCTACAGCAATTTTTCTGACCCAAGGTAAGATATTCGGTACAAATGCACGTCATATTTTTTGAGAAGTTATTTGTATGTGAAAGTGGCTATTATGCATATATTTTGATGAAATTATGTACAAGAGTTCCTATTGACCCAAAAAATAATTCTATTGAAATTAGGAGAAGTTGGCCCATATTTGGACCTAGTCCACATAGAAGGGTGTATCAAAATTTTGACAAAAATGACAATAGAACTCTCAAATTATGTGGTATCTGGCAATTTATTTCGAAAAGGTAAAAAATGATTTTATTGCCATCTAATATTACACAACTTAAATACCTGAAAATTGCAAATAAATTTATAACTAATGGAAATAACTGGTAAAACCAACTACCTGTTATATTATTGCCAGTACCTGATAACTCTAAATTTATGTGGTATCTAGCAATTCATTTGGAAAAGGTAAAAAATGATTTTATTGCCATCTAATATTACACAACTTAAATACCTGAAAATTACAAATAAATTTAAAACCAATGGAAATAACTGGTAAAACCAAGTACCTGTTATATTATGTTTCAAAGAGGTAAAAAAGATCATGTTGAAACTTCGAGCAATAGTATATTAATCCATGCATTCATTTTTTTTCTTCATTATTGTTTAAACAATGGCTAAATTCAGTTATAGTGTTCTATCTGATATATATTTTGAACGGAAAGGTGAAAACGACATTATTTTACATATAATGAATAATCCATTCTTCAAAATATGCGACAAACAAGAAATTAAAATTCATAACTTAAAAATAAAAAACTTTTTAAATACTTTAAGAAAACGGTACAATCAATGTTCCAGAAACAAGAAATTGTTTTACTCACGCAACCAAGAAATAAACTTATTTTTAAAAAGCCATCAGTAACTACCACGGAAACTGGAAAAGGTGGTCGACCAGCAAAGCCAATTGATAATTGTAGTGAAAGATCACGAAGACGCAAGCTTAAACATATCAATGAAGAAGTTTCTTGTAGCATCATAAAGGATTCATTTCTGCATCAAATTCAACCATCGAAAACTAAAATGAGTAAAATTGCTATCATTGAAAAAATAGTGGAAGCAAGCCCCAGACGCACAAAAAGGATTTTAAAAAGTATGCCGACACCAACTGAGGAAAATAAATTTACTCCAGAAGAAGCATTTGCACTATTTTTGGATTTGAAAATGACTAAAAACCAATATACAGAATTGCGGAAGCGAACCAATGAAAAAAATTGTGGAATTTTTCCATCATATCGAGATATAGTTTCTGCCAAAAAAGATTGCTTACCTTCACCAACTGCTATTAGTGTAACTTCAAGTTCAGCAGAAATAAAATTGCAGGATCTTCTTGAACACACTGCAGAACGATTACTAAAGACATTTGATGCTGATTATTTAAAGAAGTTTAAAAATTGCAGCATGACTTTAATTTCTAAATGGGGATGTGATGGGTCCTCTGGCCAGAAACAATACAAACAATGTAATGCGGAAAATTCATCAGATGCCAATTTATTCATGATTTCTTTCGTTCCATTACGGTTAACAAAAACTTATATTGCTTCAGAGCCATCAACTAGTAGAGCTGCAGAGATAGATGTATGGAAGAATGAAATTCCCTCGTCAACAAAATTTTGTAGACCAATAAAGTTTGCTTACAAAAAAGAAACTAAAGATGTCATAACTGAAGAAGTTGGCAAAATAAGAAATGAAATTAAAGAACTTCAACCAGTGATATTTGAATTTAATGACCAATGCATCGAAGTTAACTTTAAAATGTCACTTACAATGATCGATGGAAAAGTTGCACAAGCTTTAACCGAAACAAAGTCTTCGTCAAGCTGCACCATATGCCAAAAAACATCAAGTCAATTGAGCCAACCACCAACACAAGACGATAGTTTTAATGAAGCATATGAATTTGGAATGTCACCTCTTCATGCTAGAATTCGTTTTATGGAGCATATTCTTAAATTGGGATACGATTTGGAATTTGGCCCGTTAGGCGAAACAGTGAGAAACAACAAAGAAAATTTGGAAAAAAGAAAGCAAAAAAAAAAGATATTCAAGAAAAATACCGTGAGATAGGCCTTATAATTGACCAGCCAAAGCAAGGAGAAGGAAATTCTAATGATGGAAACACAGCAAGGAGATTTTTTTCCGATCCAGAAACTGCAGCTTCTATAACTGGAGTAGATTATGATTTAATACGACGATTCCAAATCATATTAGAAGTTATAGCATGTAGCAAAAAGATAGATGCAAAAAAATTTGGTCAGTATGCTAATGAGACAGCAACACTTTATAACCAAAAATATTCTTGGAGACATATGCCAACCACAGTTCACAAAATTTTGTTCCATGGGGAACAAATAATTCAGCACAATATGCTTCCAATTGGAGATCTCTCAGAAGAAGCGCAAGAAAAAAGGAACAAAGACTACAGATTCTTTCGCGAGCACAATACAAGAAAAATTTCCAGATATTGTACTAATGAAGATCTAATTAATATTTTGTTGTGCACATCAGACCCATATATGTCCAGTATTCGACAAAAATGGAAATCAACCTCATTGGAGTTAGATAAAGAAGCTAAACAACTACTGCAAAATGAAAATCAAAGCTATTTGGAAGAAATTTTTACTAATATTGTTTAATTAATACTAGTTTAAAGATTATAATTTGTTTCTAATTTTAGTATAAATTTTTATTAATACACAATTATTAAAAAAAAAAAAATATTATAAAACTTTTTCCATTTCCTGATGATGCTACCCAATGGTGTAGCGAAATATCGAATATAAAAATAAAAGTAAATTGAAATATTTTTATAAAAAGACCTAGAGCATAAAAACTTAATTATAAAATTTTTATTAATACATTTAAATAAAATATATGTGCACTTTAAATCAATAGTAAAAGTTTACTTAAAATTTTATCGATGTTGTGTTCTGTATATAATATATCCAAATGGTATTGATATTGTTGGGAATTTCAGTATTATTTTTCAGTTTAATCCACACAAGAGTTAGCTTTCTTCCAAAAAAAAAACAACCTTTGGCCCCTGTGAATATTGAGACTAAATAAATGTCAGGGGCCAAATGTTGGCATTTTCTGACACAAATTAAGTTTAAGAATAATAAATAAGTATTGGTTGCAAAATACGATTGAAGAAAATAAGAAATTATAAAAAAAATACCTATTTAAAATTTCAAAATATTCAACTTTTACATGGAAACTCAACAAAAAATTAAAATGCATTATTAACTCCACATTACTTACGTTCCTATCAGTCGATTTTTACGTTTGAACACGCAAATTGAAGCTTAAAGTCCCTCCTATTAAACAAAAAAAATCGCGTAAAAAAATACCAATCCGGTCAAAAGTTATAGAGTTTTGACCGCTATCTCGCGAAATTGACCACTGTGCGCCGCAGCTAAGCTGAGTGACGAGAATTTGACCGATGGGATGGGTTATGTTAGCTCACTGTGGTTAGTGGCTTTTTGGCGGCTTTAGAAAAGCATACAAAGAAAGTCTAACGGTGTTAAATTGCACGATCTTGGTGGTTAGTTCACATAATCACTCGTGAGATGACGATGCAATCAAAACGCTTGTACATAATGCCCAATATGGCATGAACCACATGCCGTTGTTGTCCAATTCATGCCAAAAGGCGTCGGACTCTACTGCACACTCGTTTCGTTGACATACAGTTTATTATTTTCCAAATTATCAAATCTTTCATTAAGAGCAAGTTCCTAGACAGTCACTAACTTTTTTCTCCAAATTTCACCTTTTTTCTATTTTTGCTCATCTTGTCGATCGTAAAATGTTTTTGGTTTCTAAGTTGTTTTAAATAAATTAATTTTTATTATTTTAAATAAAACTTATTTTTACTAATATACATACATAAATAAGTTATTATCTTATATATTGCCTGTCTATCTGTTTATGTTCGCATCACGTAAAAACTGCTGGATGAATTTTAATAAAATTTTATGGAAGGGTACCTTAGTATCGTGGTTCAAATATAGGATATTTTTCCCCCGTAAAAATATCTCATTACCAAGAAAGAGGGAGAACAAGAGAAAATTTTTGTCAGCGGGTGATTTAAAACACTACTTGCAGTACTCTACAATAATTTTGAATTTTATACAAATATTAGATTTTTATATAAAGCCAAATCTTCTCAGTAATTACCCAGGGATGGGTACCTTAATAAAAAGTAATTACATATATCATATCTGAAACACTATAAAATTAAGTGTCTTAAAGTGGATTATTTTCAAAGCAAAATAGGGACGCTTACGAAGTCGCGGGCACAGCTAGTTATGAAAAAATAAGTATTCTCAGATAAATTAAATACTATAAAGTAATAAATTACAAAACAGACTTTTATTAATATTCTTTTCTTCGAAATAAAAGCTTAAAAATTAATATTTTTTGGAAATTATCAAAAGCAGAAAAAATTCACATGGACGTTTGGGGGTTGTGATTGGAGGGTTACCTCCCCCTGCCCATAAAAACTAAAAATTTTTATTTTTATGGTATTAAGGCGTATGTAATCAATTTATTTTAATAATCACATTATTTTTGGAAATAATATTTTATGTCAGCGCCTACAAAAGGGGGATGGGCGAAAAATGGCCTTGTAGAATCTTCAGGGTCCAAGTTTAAGTTTTTGAACATTCGCATTTGCTAAACAAAACTATGGGAAAACTTAAAGAAAAATTTAATTTTTCAAAGGTAGGATTAGTTCTTTTAAGGGGAACTTTTTTCTTCTTGGTCCTTTTTTTCTCATTTTTTTCTGCCGTTTCATTAATCTACGGGCACTCAGTAAATTTTCAGAACCAATGTAAGCTGAAAAAAGTAATGTCTGGCAAGATTGGCAAAATACCCCTATGTGAGTTGGTTACAGGAAATATTAGTTCCACATGTGCATATGTATTTACGAAAACGGTACAAGGAAAAGTTTATTTTTTACTATTCTTTTATTTAATTAACAGCAGTCTGTCATACCGCCTAAGACAAAATATTGGATTAAACTTTAAAGTGGAAATGCTTTTTTATGTTGGTTTTAACAGGTGTCATGTATTAAGTATGATTTATGTTTTTTAAATGTACATGCATATATGTGTGGGTGTGTGTTTATAAGTGTGTAAGTTTCACAGGATTATCTCTTCTAATACTTTGCTAATACTATTAAAAGTTAAATATTCGCATTTCGATACACATAAATAAATGATTTTGTATTTAATTTTATGTTGAAATTTAATTTGTTGGCATTTTAATATTATTGAATTTCTAGGAATGACAAACTTTGTCAATTATTTACTATTTACAATTATTGTAAAATTCACAACCACATGAGATTATAAAGTATAATTTTTATCATACAAATGAATCGTATAGTCAGGTCTAATTTCACTTAGCCTCTGTAATACCCAATAAGGTTAGAGGATTTTTTTTTACAAATAACAGATCGATAAACCAAAAATTTTCTCAGACATAGATAAGAGAGCTTTTACGCAAATGGTAAGTGCGGAATACATTTGTTTACATTTTAAAATTCAAATTTAAAACTACGAATGAGAGGACAAAACAAATTTCAAGATTACATGCAAATGTGTACCCTTTATAATTCCTCGCCTACTAATGAAGAATTGCAGCGATAAAAGTTTCATAATGTAATTCGGCACTTATTTAAATCATGTTTATTACTTATATTTTTTATAAAATATAAAAAAGCACCGCGCAATCTTGTTTACTCATCAAAGTTTGGTTTGATACTAGATTAGTGTTAACTAAAAACGAATGTTGAAAGTAAAACAAATAAACAAAAAGTAACTTTCATTGCTAACCGAAGGTTGGCTGAAGGAACAACAAAATATAAGGTGGTAAATATTAAAAGTAAAAATATTCAACAAGAGGGAAGCTTAAGGTAGTGGTAGACTTCGTTCTCACCAACTGACGATTGATAATTGAA
This sequence comes from Phasia obesa, assembly GCA_949628195.1. NCBI lineage: Eukaryota > Metazoa > Arthropoda > Insecta > Diptera > Tachinidae > Phasia > Phasia obesa. The sequence goes on along the minus strand of OX451215.1, from coordinate 4,483,369 downwards.
TACAAGTTTTCTCGGATTCCGTTATCTGGGTTTGGTTGGTTAAATGGATGATGCTTACAACTAAAACTACCCTAAGTAGATCAGATACAAGAGTGCTGATGAGGACGTGGCTGTCTAGAAAATGTGCATTCCGCTTCTGCTGGTGGCTAAAAATTAAATTTTCCCAATTTTCCTTTAATATTATCATCTAATTTGTACTTTAATTAATTCTGTCTTAGAGAGAATAAAAACGAACTTAAGCTTGACTATAAATTTTCATTGTATGTAATACATAAATAGTTCGACTAATAATTAAAATTTTCTAAAATTTAAAATATAAAATTTTATATAAAATATATTATATTTATATATTATATTTTATATTATATTTTATATAAAATATAAAATTTTATATTTTATATTTTAACGCCTGAATTCCTACAATCATAAATTCCAAAAAATTGGGTTTTATTACCTGACAAAATGTATGTAGCTAACAATTGAAGCTTTAAAAATCTGTTTACTTTTTTCAATCGGTGCTTTGCACTCCGACGAATTTTAGAATAAAAATAAAGGGCTGGAGGAGAACCGTTACAGTTTTTGACCCAATTTTTCTTTGAGTCGCATTTCCTGTAGGTGGTCTTTATAATAGTTCAAACAACTTTTTAATTGTATAGAAGTAAATTTAAATTGAAATGCAAAAAAAGTCAGAAACTTAAACCTTGTTAGGTGATTTTAATGGACTTTTTGTGCTGAATCCAAATCTGTTCACAGATTTTTTCTATCACGTCCAGTTTTTGAGATGTTCTTATTTTAATAAAATACTGATATTGAAATACAGGACTTAACAAATGTATTTATTTACTTTTATTTTAGATTTAAGATATGAGTAATTATTGTTAGTTCAAATTTATTGACGATACAATAAATAAAATATGAAACAAAAATTACTAAGATTTTATTATAACAAAAGTAAATAATCTTAATGTGTTACATAATGTTTGTCAAAGTAGGTACCTGCACTTAATTGTGAATAAAATCAACATATTTGTATCGATTTTCATCATTTACGGCTTATTTTACTTCTAGTATACCAAGCTTTCCGAATAATAAAAAAAAAAAATATGAATAACTCCGAAAAAATTAAAAACGAAAAAAATTATGTAAAGTTGCCTAAAGGTAATTTTATACCGCATCTTTTGGTTTTTCAATTATTAAAATCGAACAATCCGTTAAAGAGTTAGTTAGAAATAAGTTAGCGTGGCACAGTGAGACAGCCCTATAGTAACCGCGGCAAAAAATGGTTTTTGGCGTGTCGTCCAATTTGGATGAAATTTTCACAGTATATTAATAGATATATGAGTAAAAATTTCAGCCTAACTTCATTACTTTTTGGTTACCCCCGGAGGTTCCAATTGTCACTGCAGGAATGGAAAATGCTTTGAGTGGGCCCAAAGGACTGGTACCACGGGAATCGGTGGCCCCACAGAGAGGCTATCCTCTCTGTGACCGGTTACTGGTGAGGTCCCCTTCGGGGGTACACATGGTGGTTGTGGTTTAAGATCAATTTATGTAGGTAAGGTGCAAGGTCGATCAAGTGTGCTGTTGCACTCTCAACAGACGGAGTTTGGATAGTCTCCAAACCCCTAAGCATGAGGTTATAATGTGGATCTAGGCTTGCCTTGGAGAGGCTTGCCATATTATATAAATTGATACTCATTGTGACTGTATCACACACAAAAAAGCGATTGGTGGCAATCGAAAAGTGTTGTTATACTACACAATGGGGGCGCTAGTCTACGCCTAAGTTTTACTCGGTGGTAAGACCACCGTGAGGTTAGGCCGAGTAGGCAGGTACTCACGTTAATCTTGTTCCACAATTACTTTTTGGTCTAGAACAAGTCAAAATTGAGGTATGCCAACGCGCTTGAAATATGTTAGTTATATTCAAAAGCTTATTAATAAAAAAATACATAATAAATATAACTTTAAAGTATTTTTTTAATTATTTTAGTTGTTATAGAATGAGTAGATGAAAAAAATTAAAAACAAAAAACACAAAAAAAATTTCTGAACAACACAATTGTGGTGTAAAAATTGAACATTTTGCATTTTCAATGGACTAGGAAATATAGAGCAGCCGCTCGCCCTAGGTGCAGACTTATATCAAATGAAAGATTGAAGTCTCAGCTTTCATTTGAAGTAAAGGACATATAGCAAAAGTTTGCAAAAGTACTTTAAACATACAAAAAACTACAAAAAATACGCAACGCGCACATTCTGTCGCTATACGTATGTTAGCATGCAATAGCATGTTTACAACTTTTTACTTTTTTTACTTTTTTGTTTACAACTATTCACTTATTGTCTATTATTATTTTATTTACATTATGCATTTGATTGATAATTTTTTTGAAGGTCATTGACTTTGGGTTAGATAGTTGCATAATTTTTAATTTAAATTGATGTTTTATTTTGTGCTCACAAACTGCAAGTGCAAGTTTTTAAAAGTTTATATAAAGTGTTAAAAAAAATTTACAAGGTCATGGATAATTCAACAATTTCTTATAGTGCAATTTCTGATATTTGGATCGATAGCAATAAAGATATTGATGTTGTTGTTGGTGTCATAGCAACAAAGTCCAATGAAATGTCAGACTTAATTATTAAAAAATTTCGTGATTTTTTAATAAAATATTTCATGCCAAAATTAAAATCCAAATGGAACAAATCTGGGCGCATAAAAAGTAAATTTTTGGCTGTTAATGAAGAATGGATTGCACAGCTTTAAACCATATGTGAACAAACTTTGGATGATAAACAACCAAGCTACAGGAATGTTATCCGAAGAAGCGCAAGAAGCAATGAATAAGGAGTATAGAAGCTGTAGGCTATTCCATTCTCGTAAAAATTCACGTATTTCTAAGAATGAAGATGTAATGCACTATTTGCAAATATCATCAGATCCTTATATTAATTCATTTAAAATGAGAGTAAAATTGAAAAAATTAGAATACCATGATGATGTTAAAAAATTATTGATAGAAAAAACAAAATGTTCTTTTTTATTGCATTTCAATGGGAGGTGGGCTTAATAGTAGGCGTGTTATTGTAATTTTTGCATGAAACATTTTAAATGATATAAATTACAGTAATATCAAATTTGAAGGTTGTACCTAAAATATTTTAGAAAATATGGCAAAAGTGGTTCAAAGTTCAAAATTTTTTGTCGATAATATTTGTAACAATATAACATCCAAGTACACAAAAATTTAAAGTTATACCTAAAGTATTACGGAAAATACTGCATTTTACAAATTTCGATTGTATGGGAGGTGGGCGAATTTTCTTAATTTTTTTTTTAACTGGAATTGTCTCAAAAATAACCTGTGCAAAATTTCAGAGCTCTACAATGAATCCTTGTATTTAATGCCGGCGTTGTCTTACTGTGCGTGGTCGCCTTGTTTAGGGGAAAATATTAGCCATGCCCATAAAAACATTTGTACATGATATGAGAAAACTGAAATCGGATTTGAATTTAACGAGTTGAGATCACCACTATATTCCACATATTTAAGTTCAGGGAGCAATTTTTTTGCAGACCAGTGTTATCTAAGCAAAAAACATACCACCTTTTTGGGGAAAACCATGACAAAAACGGTAGTTTTTACAGTTTCCCAATTCGGAGGCTTGTAACATTTTAACAAAACGCAGTATTATAATAAACTTACTTATATTTTATATCAAAAGTGCCGCCTATATCCTAAAATAATAATCCGATCATAAAAGTACATAACATCAAAAATACTAAGTTAAGGTCGGCCAAAAATTACTAAAAAAGAGAATTTTCTCCCAAAGTAAAAGAGATAATCCAGACATGTAAGCACATTTTTTTGTAGATATTTTCAACAACTATCTATTCTATAAACTTATTATGACATTGAAAAAAACTTATATGCCTGAGGTACCCTTCACCTTAGGGGGCCGACCGTACGCATCTGTGAAATTTCATTAAAATATTTTTAGTGGTTCATAAACTGTATTTTTTATATTATTTCCAAAATTTAACATTTTTCAACCACTGTGCATTGCCATTTTAGTAATGGTGTGCCTACTATTTTTCAATAAATTAAATTTAAATTTTACTGAAATTTCATTTCCCTAAATAATATTAAAAAGATGGATGTTTTACGTTGTTTAAAACAAAATTATTTTGCGCATTTCCAGCTCAATTTGTTTTGGTTGTTATTTATTTATTTATTTATTTGCATTAACAGTTGTTTTTCTTCTTAATTTCATTAAATCCTGCATCATTTGATTTCATGAGACATAATTTGCTACTGATGTTGTTGTTGCTGTTGTTTATGTATCGTCGTTGTTGTGTAAAATAATGAGATGCCTTCGTAAATGTCGTTTTCATGGTAAATTATCTGGCTGGTGGCTTAAAAATGTTGAAAACAAATAATACAATTTCAGAACCATTTACTGATGATGTTTTCGAGAGATTTAACTAATTGACAATTGAATTAAATGTCATGCGTTTTCATTTTCGATTAATTGTTACGTTTGTTTGCCGAGATTTATGACATTTTAATAAAATAAAATGAGATTAAAAGTGCTGGTTGGTGGTTGGCTGTACACAACGTGTAGTAGGATTGTGTTGACAACTCGTATTCATATGGCCATTAAATGCACAAGGCGGTAAAATGTTCATACATATTTGGTTTTTCATACATATTTTACGAAAAATTTATGTTAAATTTTAAAGCCTTACGAATATGGCGTACAACGAATCAAGGTTGGCAAAGTTAGTACAATTGAACTTTTTGAACCCGAAATAAATATTTTTTGCGTAATATGCAGCCTTTTTTACTTTTTGAAAGAATCTTCAGATCATCTGCAAAGTTGAAAATTGTTAAAGATAGCGATCGAAAAAATATTTTTAAAAAAGAATTCTCGAGTAGATAGAAGAGATGTGATAGAGGTAAACAAGAAACCTCACTAGAAGCGGAGATGTTAACTTCCGAGGTAATTGCAGCGAGGTGATTACTCCGCTTATATGAGCATCAGTGGTGTCATCTGGAGTAGAAATATCCTGGAAGAGAAATATGCTGTAAAATATTGCCTCAAAGAGCTCGATCGTTTCAGTTTTGTATGCATAGATCTGGGAATTTAGATATCCCCAGAGAAAATAATCTAATGACACAAAATCATATAAAGTGGGCAGTTAAAAGGTCCATTTTGCCTTCCAATTTAGGTACGTGTTTCTATACCGCTCACCGTTGACTGTAACGTTGTGGCCATTATTTTTTGTGAAGAGGTATGAACTAATGATTCCACGCTGTTCACAATCAATTGCTTGTTCTGCACACTTTCGGAATGCGTATGATCGTTGAGAGGAAACGTATGTAGAAAACGATACATAATTTCTCGTATTTATCGCTTCGATGGACGATTTGGCTAATAATGCCCTATGAGTGTATCGAATTGAATCATGATTTTCGAGATAAATTTAAACCATTTGCAAACGCTGCCCTGACTATTAGTGATAAATTGACAAAAAAAAAAAAACACGCTAACTCGAAAACAATTGAGAACCGCAAAATCAGCTGTCAAAGAAAACAGAGCTGCCAATTTAAAATTCTACGCCTCTAAAAAAATACCCGATATTTATTGTTTCTACAAAAATTTCAGGTATCTATCTATCTATCGCAGGGCAAGATGGGTGACAGATGAAAATACATTAGACAGATTTTATTAGGGACCCGTTGGCAACTCTAGAGTTAGGAATCCTTAAACCGCCCTAAATTGTTAATAACAAGTCATAAATATTGCAGCACAATAATCAGCCTACTTCCTTCTCATTTATTTATTGCTATTTTGACCAAAAATAACACCATAACCAGGTTAACCTATCGAACACATCGGTCGTGGACATAAATATGGCACCGCTTAAAGAGCTCAATACCAAAGCAGAAAATGCATATCAGTACCGCGAGAATTGGAAAAGGCGCTGGTTTTCAAACTCTTCTTATTTAAAATGAAATGAAGTTTTATCCAGGGTTCAGAATTTTTCATTTATGAGCATTGAAATTTTAACATTTCTGATACTTCTCAAAAATAAGTTTTCTAAAATTTTATATTTTTTTTCACGGTCACACACCACACACACGAATGAGTTTGTTGTTTGTTTTTTTACCATACATACATTAACGGTGAAAAACGACGAATATCTGTATTATTCATTTGTGATATGTAATGAATTAGCTCATTCTCATTAATGCTCTTTTACGTAAATGTTTTTAATGTTTTTTCTCATTTTTTTCATTTATGAACATTTTTATTTATAAGTGATCATTTATGAAATTTCTCATAAAACTCTCTAAAACAAAATTTCTCATAAAACTCTCTAAAACACGTTCTTGCTGCATACGCCGGCAGTTGTACATTACAAAATATGTCCATTATCACACACACACAATACATACGTTTATGCTTAATGTGAACATTTTTCTACGTTCTTTTCATGTATGAAAAATTAACAAAATTGTAAATTGTCATATATGACCACTTACGTGAAAAAAAATATTTTTTCATTTATTCACTTTTGAATAGAAAGGAAAAAAAGATTATCTCACTCAAATCAACAAACACAAAATATTTTCTAGTCTCTCACACATGTATGAAAAGAAGCAGAAAAACACTAAAATATACACTCTAAAGCACTTTTGTTTAAAATTAGGTCGATAATAGTAAGCAACACCTTACCGAATATTTTCGACTTAAAATTAGGCACTATATTTTTAAACATATTGTTGAATTTCGAACAAAATATGTTTAATCATTTTCCACAAATTGTGTTCAATTTTCTAAATTTTCTTTAAATAAAAATGCATTTCATAAGTGTGTTAAATTACATTTATTATAATAAATATGCCTACAATAATATTAACATTGATCCGTAATTTGTTTGATGATGATATAAGAACGGAATATCAAGAACTAACGCTGATAGACGTTGTATCAGTGGTGTATGTATTATCAATTTCTTTATGGTTGGTGCTGCCACTATTGTAATGAAATTATGATTACTGATATTATTAATGCCGGCAGCAATAACTCTTGCACTACTACCATCAACAGCTACACTACTAGAACTGTGACTATTTGCTCGTGGAAGCAGTTAAGACGGCAGCAGAGGTGGTTGCTGTTTTAAACTGCAAGTACTTGTAGCATTATGTATTTCGTTATTCTTAATATTGTTACTGCTGTGGTCAATTATTTTGCGCCATTAGCGCGTCAATCAATTTTGCGGCATAAACTTAAATTCAAAATATTCATACGTTCCGTTCAAATGCGGTTGATGCTTCACCACCTAATTGATCGGCCGTTGTGGTAGTTCGTTCTATAGAACATGAAGCTGAATTGGGTCTACGAGTAGTATCGCCACTAGAAATACTCTTTATATTAAATTTGGGCAGCAGGTGGTGTTCATTTGGTGGCACTATTGTTGACATCTGCTACTGTTTCTGCATCTACCCGGTTTAGGGGTTCAACTACTTCATCAATTGGGTTGATATTACTTTATAGTTGAAACAAAGATAATATTTTCTTTTTTTAATATTTTCTATGATTTAACAAAATTAATTTAATAAAAAACACAAAAAGTTTATCAAAAAACAAAAAAAAACTGACTTATAATTTTTCTTCCTTTGACAGCTTTTTTGATTTTAGAAATTATGTTTAAAATTAAACACTTTTAACAGCATTTTTATTTTTCAGCGTAAAATTAAACAAATTATGTGTTTTGTTGCAAATAACCGTAAAACCGACGTAATATTAGACAACAAATTTTTTTCAACAAAAATTTAGATCCTAAATTCTAAGCAATATTTTAGACTGTACATACTCACACATTATTGAGCAGTGAGTGAGCATTTTGGTACTCTGGCTTTATCTTCGTGGCATTATTTCATTTTAAACAGAGTAATGATGATCCTAAAAACGGACATGGGGGGATTTAATTACATTTCAATTACAATTACAATTACAGGTAATTTGTAATTGAAAACTTCTAATTACTAATTACAAGTAATTGTAATTGAAATCAGGGACAAAATCAATTACAATTACATGTAATTGTAATTGAAAAAGCTCAATTACAAGTAATTGTAATTGTAATTAGGCAGTAATCATTACTTCCAATTGAACGAAATTCAATTATATTCCTAAAAATTTCAAGCTTATCTTGCGTTGCATGATCAACAGTATTATTCAAACGAGCAATACGAAAACTGCTTCCATGTTCAATTACGGTGAGCACCTTCATAAAGGTAATTATAGCTTACAAAATTTTGAAAACTTTGCGGTCAAATATACATTTTTTCATTTAATATTCCGTAGACATTGACATTGTGAAAAAGAAAATAGTTTGAAATTTGCACTTCAGATTTACTTGCGTGGTCTAAATTCAAAAACTATCCTACAATACTAAAGGCTTTTTTACGGTCTAATACTCCCTTAACATCTTCAGCACCAGTTGAAAGGTTATATTTGTTCGCTAGTATTATTTTAACACTAAGGCGCCAAATTTTTTATTCAAATAGGATTGTTATTATTTTTTATAATTTATATGTAATTGAACATTTTTGTAATTAAATATTTTTTTGACAATAATTATAAAAAAAAAGTATTCATTACTTAAAATTTTCAATTACAATTACTAATTACATGTAATTATAATTGATTTTAGTCCCTATTTCAATTACAATTACTTGTAATTAGTAATTGAAAACTTTCAATTACAATTACATGTAATAAGTAATTGCATGTGTAATTAATTACAAAATGTAATTGATATTTCCCAAGTCTGCCTAAAAACCATTTGAAATAATAAACTTTAGGATTGAAATAAAAATTTACATTTCGTGATTATCTCTTGGACTCTACTTACAAAAACTAACGAAAAAAGCTAAAAGCTCTTTCTGTATTATTGATGTTATAGATATATGTACTTTTGAATAGGTCCCATTTAACACCAAATAGGTCACAACCCTTTTTAGTATGAAAAGGAAACTACTTTGACTGCATGGCTTACGTTCGGTCTTTTTCTTCTCATCTTCTGCCAGACTTGCTGTGCCATCAGATTATTTTTATAATATTCAGCCAATAAATATGTAGCCGAAACAAAGTGAAAGGACAAAAATCTATTTTAAAACATTAAGTTGGTGTTAATAATATTTGAAAGCCATTTATGGAATCAGTAACAATTTACATGAATGCAAACGACTGTTGCTGTGTGTTTGTCTATTGTGTGTTGCGGATTGCCGATGAAAAGGTTAAATGTTTTATTTATAAATTTTATTATTTTCCTTTACTGCTTTGTCGTCCTTTATAAGAGACAACAATACGAGGACATACATATTTTGTGTATGAGTCTATTCATAATGCAATGTTCATTAAATTTGTTTGAAAGGGTCAGCCAGCCATTGCGTCATAAATGTTTAAAGAATTTTTTTTTTCGTTTTCTTTTTTCTGTTTAGGTTGTTGAATGTAGAATATTTTTATGTTTTCATAGATGTTAAATTAAATTAAAATTTGAAACCAATAAAATGTTAATAAAATAAATAAAAAGTTCAGTTTAAAAGATTTATCTGGTTATTAATTTTTAATAGGACCAACTTGGGTATAATTTGTATTTTGCTATTTTCGTTATCAACTAAATGCTGTTTTGGGTTTTAATAAACAAAAAGGCAAAATAAAAAAAATATTTAAAAAATATTAATTTATTTAATATTAGGAATAGACTTTTTCCCAAACCCGTAATTGATGCTTAAACTGGTTAAAATGCTTATTCTGGCTGGCATGGATGGGAAACGGTAGGATAATAAGAGGAACAGTTTTTTCTGTTTTTATTTCGTAATATCAGCAATTGAAAACAAAAATTTTTGAAATTTGTAAAACAGTCCCCAAGGCTATCATGGGACTGAAACTGAAAGATAAGAACCTTCGAGGTCTGACTAGTGTGCAATACAACTGGAGTCAGTAGCCATAAAGTAAAGCTCCTCTCGGAGCCTCCACGTGCTTCGGATCTAAATCCCAGAGAGGCCGATTTAGTCCGGTGTGTTGTTACACTACTCAACAGAGGCACCAATAGCGTGTTAGATAGTTTCCTACTCCTAAACGAAGCGCGTTGGTATTCACATTTTTTTCATTCACTGGGCTCTGACGGAAATCCGTATATGAAAATAAAAATTGAATGAAAAAACCTGCGTTCTAAACGAATGGTGACTGGGGATAAGAAATGGGTCAAATACGACGAAATTGTGTGAAGGGAATCATTTATTGAGTTGCTTCCGTATGGCCAAACAGTAAATTCAGATCTCTACTGCCAACAATTGGACCGTTTGAAGTTAGTGATTGACCAAAAAGGGTCGAATTGGCCAACAACGCCAGGCCATATACTTCTGATGCATGATGCATGAACTATATAGTCCGGACCTGGCACCAAGTGATTACCACCTTTTTCTCGCATTACAAAACTTCCTGAGTGATAAGAAATTGGGATCAAAATAAGATTGTGAAAATCGATTACTAGAGTTTTTCGTCAATAAGGACCAAGACTTCTATAAAGGAGGCATTATGAAACCTACCTTTAAATGTCAACAAATCACACAACAAAGCGATGCATATTATAACTAAATCGAATAATCTAAAACAGGTTAAATAAAGTCATAAATTTCACGCAAAAATAATGGATTTCTTTTTCCCCAACCTAATATTAAAAAACTTGGCAAATTAAAAACAATAAATATTGTTTAGCACACAGGATCGACGTATTATTTCGGTCTTAATTTTAAGAAATTGGTTATATAGCGGACTTAAACACATATTATTGGGTCATAATGTTATTTGCATTAAAAAAGTTTAAAAAGCTATATCGATCTAAAAGGCAAAAAAGGGTCTTTTAAAAAATCGAAATTTTTGAGATATGACGAACATGCACCAAATGAACTATGTGTGAGCTAAGTAGAAGCTCAAAGTTTAAAAAGTACTTTCCTTTTTTTTCTGTTACTGAAGCACTAGCAACATCATGAAACTTTTATAAATAAATTTTTAAGGACTTTGTAGATTTTTTAATTAATTTATTGCATGCGAATTTATATTTTTTCGTTTTAGTTTTAGACAGTTAAAAAATAATTTAGTATGCAACAGCATTTGTATAAATTGAATTGAGAAGATAAAGTTTAAAAAACTTTTGATTTTTTAAATTAAATAAAAGAAGCTTATTGAAAACCCTCTACCTTAATTTGACACACAAAATAAAACTCAATTATTAATGGTTTGATGATAAGGGTCCCTAAGGACTTTAATTTATCGTCAGCCATGAAAACAAATACAAACGCACAAATACATATATAACATGGATCCACAAAATAACATCTACGTATGTGCATGAAGCAGCTATAAAATGAACGATACTTTTCAACATATTCACATCCATCTTTATAGTTTTGATGCTTGTGAAATAATTATACAATGTTTCATTCAAATAAAATAGCAAAAACATTGTACTTATAATTTATTTGGGTTTTGTTTTGAAAAAAAAAGCCAGTGAACATACGTGACAAGAGTCATTTGAGTCGATCTATCTCTATTATTGACAAGACTAAGTGGCCCAGAATTGTTAATAGTGAGTTTAATATTATTGATATTAAATAAAATTTCTTTCCCATACAATTTGATATGTAATGTGGCTGTAAAAAGTGGTGGAGAGATAGAATCTATATCAGGGTTGCCGCTAGAGAAAGTTTCATGACACATTAAAATTTTGTAAAAAATCTAAAAAAATCCATTGAAACAAAATTTTTATACATATATATGTATGCGTACATACATACATACATACATACATACATACATACATACATACATACATACATACATACATACATACATACATACATACGTACATACATACATACATACATACATACATACATACATACATACATACATGCGTACATACATACATACATACATACATACATACATACATACATACATACATACATACATACATACATACATACATGCGTACATACATACATACATACATACATACATACATACATACATACATACATACATACATACATACATACATACATACATACATACATACATACATACATACATACATACATACATACATACATACATACATACATACATACATACATACATACATACATACATACATACATACATACATACATACAGTGAGGTGCACAAATGAGTACAAATTTGTACTTTTAGCACTTTTTATGTCATAGAAAAAAAAGTAATAAAGCAAATACATAATTTTTTTGTAGTTTATTTAGTATTAGGTACTTAACAAAACCGTGTAAAATTCAAAACTTAAAGCATCAATTTCTAAGAAACAAAAATAAAGAAAATGAAAACAGCCAATGTATTTTGCACCGTTCAAAAATCTTTCGGAATGTGAATATTTTTAATACTTAGTCCAAAGTCCTTTATTTTATAAGACATCATTTACGCGGTTTGGCATACTCTCCACCAATTTCTGTACAATTTCTTTTGGAATAATCTTCAATTCATTTTGGATCCGCTGCGAAAGCTTTTCCAAATTGGTAGGGGCTGATTGGTACTGTCCCAACCGTCTCTTCACGATTTTTTTTCGTGTATTATTTATTGTATCTTCAATAATTTTGGAACTTCTTCACGTTTGACCACAAATTCTCAATCGGATTGAGGTCGGGACTATGTGGTGGCCAGTGCATTAATTGAAAATTTTGCTCACCAAACCATTCTTTTACGATTTTGGACGTGTGTTTTGGATCGCCAACCTAAAAATAAACACAATATCGGCTCCCGCAGAGGGTTATTGATCCTCCGATATCTGCATGCATTCCTTTCGATCTCCCTGTCGCGGTCTAATATTTATTTAACAAAAAAAGCAAAAGAGAATCATTAAAAAAATATAGGTGGGCGTGGTTTTTGGCTGCAGCCTCCTATGATGTTGCTGAATTGCAATCCCAAAATTTTCGAAACTATATCTGACAGATTGGTGGGTTTAAATCTTCTGTATCTCGTCTGGTGCCTCCAAATCAGTTATGACTAGAAGTAAAAAATAAAATTACCTAAAAGAGAGAGAGACAGATTTAGTCAAACATAAAATTTTCGAGCAGTTAATCAGGCACAAATAACCGCTTAAGTGATTAATGGTTAACCGATTGAGTGCCCTAAATAATACTTAACTTCGGTCAAAGTACTTTCGTTCAGAAAGTTTTATTTTAATGTATTTTTTAAGTATTGTGTATAATTTAAAATTTTATTATATCGTTGATATAACCACATTTACCCATATTTATAAATCCCTATTCAGAGTAACTTTTATTTAAAGACACAAATGTAATGCAAAAACAATTTCTACCTTATCCTCAACATCAGGCTGTGAGACAAACAAAAATTAATTTCAGTAAATTGAAATATAATTAAAATATGTGTGATTGAGAAGGTTCTTGAAAAATAATTTAAAGTTAAATTTTTAAAGAAGATTCAGTAAAATTTTTCTTCAAGTTTCATATTTTGTTCTCAAGCTGCAGATGACCTCTATCAATCTACAACAGCAACAAGAACAACAATAAAACAGGCAACAATAAAAACAACTATGAACGTATGTATGTATGTACATACTTACATATTATCATATAAAAATATCTTCTTCAGGGCTAAATTATAAAGAAAAAAAAAATAATTCCGTTGCCAGTCAATGTATTTTAATACTGGTCGGACTACATACATTTTTTATTTGTTGTTACGGTCATTGAATGCTACATTCCCTGACCCATCCTCTCCAGCTGTATTCGTACCAGTGAAAGAATTGTTGGCTGGCTTTGATTTAATTTTATCCCATCTTCATACAATATACAACACCAACATAAAAGTCGGTATCAGTTAGTCAGGGCCATTTTTGTTTAAACAGCAGCTCTTGGTTTCCATGTTTATTTGTTACGGCTATTGTTTTATGGTGTTTTTACTCTGTTCTCTTGGTTCAAGCTTGTACGTGGACATCTTTAAACACATTGAAATGAGTGCATGTATGTATGTGTGTTGGTTAAACGGAAATAATAAACACTCATACATACGCTACTTTATATAGATGTTAATATGTAATTACCGAGCAAGCACACAAACATGAGCTCATGTTAAGAATGGTAAGTGTTTGAAGGCGATTTGCAAACAATTTGAGAATTTAAGTTTTCCCTGCAAATTTATCTCATATTGAGAAATGTTTTTATTATCAACTTATTCTCGAACCTTTTTTTCAAATGTTTTTCAAACTTGGACTGTATGTGATTTTGAAACATGTTTATTTATTTATTTATTATTTTTTAAAACTAGACCCCATTTTTTCAATTTATTTACAAAAATACCTCAAGCCGAAGTATCATAATTAAATAATAATAAAAAATGTCTACAACTCAAAAAACATTTATTATTGGTTTTTTAATTTCAGAATTCATATATTTTGGATTTCCAGTTAATTTTGTAATCATACGGTGGATGCGAATTCTGTGGGAACTTCTTTTGAATTTTAATAACAAATGTTTTTATCAAATAACAAATCGATCTAGATGTATACCGAGGCCTTTTAACCTCTAACCTCTAAAGGGTATAATTATGTTATGTAAGTACATTTTGTTTTTTTTTTTTTTTTGGAACCATATTTCTAAACTGCATTTAAGCGTTTAAACGACATTGTTAAAAACAAAAAATTACACCCCCGTCGATATTAATCATACATTTGTCTTAACATAAGACAAACTTCATATAAACCCCCGTCTTCATTTGCTATCAACATGTTTTAATAAAAGTCAAACTTCATATAAATAAAAAACAGTATTAAAATATTTTTTGTATATGAAGTATGACTTTTGTTAAGACATGTTTACGACTAATGTAGAGTGGGGGTAAAAAACCTTATTTTTAATACTGGTTTCATTTTTTTGTATGAAGTTTTACTTTTGTCAGGACAGATTTATAACTAATGTAGACGGGGCGTTATGTTCAAACAGAAATTGACATAAATACGTATTCGCCATCTACTACTACATGCATAAATTAATACCGTGGCTCTGCCAGCGTCATGTTTATGTTTTGTTCAAATTTATGGCTAGCGAAAACGGTGTCTAAAAAAGTTTTTTATAAACTCTAATAAAAATGTTTTTATCAGGATTGTTTTTTTTTTTTTCAAGAATCAAGCTGACTAAATCGCAACCTATAGTTCTCCGCCTTCGATGATATTTTTTCTTTGTCCTGCACCTGCTCAAAATTACCACCAGTCTTATCGCCTACAGATATAATTTCTTCCCACTGTACGTCGAATCTAGCCGCACATTATATTTTTATATTTTATATTGACTCTAAAAAGTTATTGAATGCCTACAGATCAATGAAACTTACCAGGAATATGTAATAGGCTATTAAGGTTTGAAAATAGGAAAAATTGGACCAAGGAGAAAAAACTTCGCCTTAGAAGAACTAATCCTACCTATGAAAAATGCAAGTTTTCTTAATGTTCCCATCATTTTGTTTAGCAATTGCAACTTTTAAGGTCAAGGAATGTTCAAGAACATATAGTTGGACCCAGAAGATTCTAAAATGCCAATTTTAGCCCCGCCCCCTTTTTTGGGCGTTGAAATTAAATATTATTTGAAAAAAATGTGTAATTAAAAGAAATGGATTACATAAGTCTTAAAACCATAAAAAATAATTTTTATGTTTTCTGCAGACTAGCAACAAGCTTCGCAGGAACTGTTATCTTTAAGAAAAATAGGGAAAATACAATTTCTAAAGTAATTAAATATTTTTTTATAAGGGGGAAAAAGGCTTCATAGAATTAATTACAAAATTATAAAAAACTATTTGGCAAGTTGTTTTGATAACTCGGTTGTTTTTTTATTTTAGAACTAGCTGGAGGGCTTTGTCAGTTTCCTTAAAATCTTTTGTCGAATTTGTTTTAAAAGCAATCCTCACCAAAGACCCTTACTTTTTTCGTGCTTCAGTTGAGGCTTATGTATTTACTTTATATAACGGGTCTCATCCCTACTAAAATAGGGCGCTTTCAAAAATAAAAGGCGCCTTGAAGTATGCATATGGGTAAAATAGCGTACTTTCACAGTTATTTCTATACTTTTTCTTGGAAATAAGACATTTTTGGGGAAAAAAGTATCATATTTGAATGAGGATGCGAAGGTACCTCTAACAAAATTTTGTTAAAATCCATTCAGTAGTTTTTACGTGATGCGAACACAGACAGAGAGACGGTCAGACAGACAAGCAGACAGGAAATAAGTTACTGTTTCATTATATCGCACCCTAAATACAAAAGGGTCACAACTCAAAATTTTTCAAAACTGACTTTTTTCCATAAATTAATTCAGAGTATATTTCTATAACCATTGCAAAAATTTCTTTCACATCACTATCTTCTTTAACTGGAAAAATACAGTTATGTCTATTTTTATGTTAAGTGTGTTGCTTCTGCACATAAACAGTTTTTTGTCTTTCCTGAAAATTTTAGTATTTTGAGTTGTGACCCTTTTGTATTTAGGATGCGATATGTATAGATGAGCTAAAAACAACTTTTGCTAATAAATTGAGAATAAACAATATGTCAAATATTTAATTCGAACCTCTTTCTACATTTGCAAGAGGTATGATAATTACGCTTAATATCAAAACCATCTTACTTCAAATGTTTGTTAGTTGGGTATAGCTGAACATATGTGGGATGTATATGATAGTATGTATAAAAGTGTATGAGTAAATGGTAAAATGTAATAAAAAGTTCGAACAAAGTATTAAATGTTCATTGTCATCAACATTAAACCAAGTATTAAAACTACCTCAGCAGTTGCATACATAGCACGAGCGTTCAAAACATACACACAGAAATCTATGATATAAGAATATATGTATATGTTTATGTATATATAAGAATATGTATGCATATATAACATTCCAATTACATAGAGCAGCCGTGACCATATAATGTATGCTGTTTTTTTTAAACAGTAAATGGTGGTTAAAGTATTAACTTCATACAGGTGCTTTAAACACATATTGGATGGTACCTTCAACACGAGTCTATAAAATGATCAATTTATTGCATCTTTTAAAGTAATTTTGTGCTTTACAGTTTAAGTTTTTATACATTCTTATATTAATTTAATTTAAAAATAAATTTAAGTATGGGGTTGGGTGTAATGCTATATTGATAACATAAGTATGGCAACAAAAAACTAACAATTAAACAACTGGTATATTTTGTTGATATGCAATGGGCTTTAAACTACGCAAACAGTATTAAATTTAATCTTATCTTATCTTACATATAATAAAATATTAACTCATTTCCGTCTGTCTGTCTGCTTTTCTTTTACCTTTGCATCACGTAAAAACTACTGGATGGATTTTAACAAAATTTTGTGAGGAGATACCTAAGTATCCTGATCCCAATATAGGATACTTTTTTCCAAGAAAAAGTGGAGAAAAAGCAGTGAAAAAGCAGTGAAAGTACGCAGTTGAACTAACCGGATATGCCTACTTTATTTTTTATAAAGTAAAAAATACATTAACTTATATGCAGCATACTTTAAGGCCGAACTAAAAATATAAGAGTCTTTGGTGTGGATTGCTTTCAAAGTAAAATCGAACAAAATATTGCAAGGGCACTGATGAATTGCCTGTCCACGATGTCGCTGGAATTCGTTATTTCGCACAATTACATTTAAAACAAAATTTTTAATTTTTTTAATTAAGCTAATAAAGGTCGTTTCACATACAAATGAATTTATGACGACTAGCTTGAGTTTGATATATTCTTTTTAGGTTGAAAGAATATTTAAAAATCTATACATACATATAATAAAACAGTAACTAATTTACTGTCTGTCTGTCTGTCTGTCTGTCTGTCTGTCTGTCTATCTGTCTGTCTATATGTCTGTCTGTCTTTTTCTTTGAGTTCGCATCACGTAAAAACTACTGGATGGATTTTAACAAAATTTTGTGAGGAGTTACCTTAGTATCCTTTTTCCAATATAATATTCCGCAAAAATCTTATTTTCAAGAGGAAGTGGAGAAAAAGCAGTGAAAGTATGCCGATTTTTTACCGATTTAAAGGTACTGTATACTTTAAGGCATCTTTTATTTTTAAAATCAGTATATTTTAAGCAATGTTCCGCAACAGATGGCGCTGTTTTAAAATAATGAGCAACTCATTTCCTGTCTGTATTTAACAGGGCTTTACAATAATTTTCAAAATTTTATATAAATTTTAGAATTGTATCCAGAGATAGGTACCTTTATATAAAGTAAATATGTAAGAGTCTTAAAATTTGTTGTGGAATTTGGTTGCAAAATCGAACAAAATATTGTCAAGGCGCACACAACGTGTGTGGGCACAGCTAGTAATGTTAGATACTAGCAGAACTTAATGTATTTTCTGGATCGCTGCATCTGTCTTCAGTCTTTTTGGCATGTATTTACTTTGGGTGGTGTTTAGTTGTAAACATCATCGTTTCACACTATAACACAAGTATTAATACTTTTGAATAAAATGCAAACTTGATCTAATCGACGATTAAAACAATTTTTTTAAAAACAATAACAACTCATCATGACACGGTTTCATTTTCCTCCATATAATGCTTCTATTATAGTGTAAAACTGCCTTTAGTAGTATTCTTGTCTCGGTTCGTGGGTTCGATTCCTGCCCAAAAATTCTGGTCAGTGTTCTTAAAAGGGTTGATGAAAGGTATACGTGACAATGCTCGGTAAAATGAAGTTATAAAATATAATTAGTAATTGTGTTGTAACATGCAATTAAAAACAAAACAAATTGTTGTTGCAGTAATAAACAAACCTGCTGGTAAATATTTTTAATTGTTAATTCTTGAGTACACAGAGTTAGAGAAAACGGTCACCAAAATTAGTAGTTTAAATCCATTCCCCTACATCTTACTTTTGCATTAGCCCTTGCAATTATTATTTTCCTCTTTTAAATGATTGCGTCGTCCATTAAGAGTAACCATATTAATGACAATAGAAATAGATAATCATATCGTAAATTGTGATGACCATTTAAAATCAGCGCACAAAGATTGACAAAATAACGATACATTTCAACACGAACCTCAACTAGTGTTAGTAATGATTGCTATGCATGTGAGAAGCGTTTGAAAACGATTATTTCTCATTCCTTGTTTATTTATTGAATATTAATATTTTGCAAAACAAAGTGCTTTGAACTACTTTGGGTTTCATAACTGTTGCTCACAAAGACTTAATGTGCTGAATGCTCCTAATGTGCAAAATGTACAAATTAAGTACCATTTTCTTCACCATTTAACAAAAATCTATGTTCATAATAAAATTTAAATACTTCTAAATAATTTTATAATAAACTAGCGGTATCCACCACATACAGTAGTCTGCATTGTCAGCGACTTTTGGTCAAACCCAGTGGATGGCTTGATGGCAACGCTAAGTATTTATAATAAATAAACGATGACAAGACCTGGTCATCAAGTCATCCACTATTCGCTGTACAAAAAAGGTGAATAAATAACAAAAAAAAACTACTCAATTATTATATTTTGCTAGAACGTAATTCGGCCGTAATATATTTAATAATTTATTTCTTTAAATCAAATTTGGTTATTTGAAATAAATCACTTAAATGGTTTTCCACTTTTTTTTGCAATTTTTCTATTTATTTTTACTTTTTTATTTTAAATTCCAATTTAATTTTCTCGTTTTATAATTTTCAAATCTCATTCCAAAGTGAAATATCTTCATTTCCTTCTTCACCTTTAAAATTTTATTTTCTTTGTTCCTTTGCCATCTTTTTTCTACCTGTCACTTCTTTAGCGCCCCTTTAAACTACTTTTTTTAAGGTTGCATTTCCATGGAACAGTGTTAGCATACTTCTCTGACCCTAGAATGCAACCCTAGTATTCCGCTCAAGGGGCACACGACAATATTTTGTTCGATTTTATTTTGAACGTAATCCATTCCAAATTTTAAGCGTCTTAATTTTATAGTGTTTTAGAAATGATTTATGTATTTACTTTATGTAGCAGTACACATCCCTGGGTAACTACTCAGGATATTGCAACGTAGGCTTTGTTTAAAATTTTAAATCTTTTTTATAATTCTAAAATTATTTTAGAGTTATGTAAATAGCACCTAAAGTTTTTTGCCTACAAAAATGGTGCTGCCAAGTTTTTAGTACCATTAAATTAATCAAATTGCGTACTTTCACTATTTTAGCGTTATTTTCTCTTAGGAATGAGACATTCTGACATATCCATATTTGAATTGAAGTACTAAGGTATCTTCAAGGCATATTTAACCAGGTGACTGCACAAGGCGGAGCTTATATTAAAGAGAAATTTTTTCAATTTTTTTTTATATGGAGTTTGACATTAATCAGGTTTTTTAAGAGAGAATAATATCTATTTTATTGTCAAAATCCATATAAAAAATTGAAAAAAATTTTTGCTGAAATTTCCTCTCCCTTACGCTATCACCTTGTTAAATATTTATACAATCTTTTATTAAAATTAATCCAGTAGGTTTTACGTAATGCGAACACAGACAGAAAGAAAACAAATCAGGAACTGGTGTCCTTTTTCCATAACGATGTCTATCTGTACATTTTTTGGTAAAAATTTATAGAAAATTTTTTAATTTTCTTTTAATTTTTTCCCCAAAATTTTTTTCTAATAATTATATCGAACATTTTTTCTAAAAATTTTATCGAAAATTTTTTCTAAAAATATTATCGGACTTTTTTTTTTGCAAAAATTGTTTGTAAAAATTTGATCGAAATTTTTTTTGTAAAAATTTACAGAATATTTTTTAATTTTTTTTTTTTTTTTTTTTTTGTAAAAATTTCATCTACAGTTTTTTGTAAAATTTTATTGAAAAATGTTTGTAAAAATATTATCAAAACTATTAATCCTTTAAAATAAATTAAGGAAAAAAAAACCCCACTAATCCCACGCAGATGGTTATTGATCTTCCGAGATCTGTATGCACTCCATGCGATCTACTGGTCGCGGTCTAATATTTGTTTAACAAAAAAAGGAAAACAAAATCATTACAACCGAAAAAATAAAAACAACGTGAAAATGGTCTGATGTTGCTGAATTCTACTAGTGAAATTTTCGAAACTATATCTGACAGATAGCTGGGCCTTAAATTTACCGTATCTCTTTTTGTGCCTTGGCAAAGTTGATTTCAACTCGAACACAGACGGACAGACGGACATCGCTTAATTAACTTTTCTATGTATAAGGTTACATAATATGTATACTTTATGGGGTCGCAAATAATTATTGTAGAAATTCCACACGGATTGACAAACTTATCTATACCCTTTTTCTTAGAATTATCTCGAAATAAAAGAATTACTTTTCTAATCTTTACACACTGACGCTTTTATTGAGAATGAATAAGAATGAAAAATAAAAAAGGAATTCAAGAATAAAAAACAAAACAAAATAGTGATGTCAACATGACAAAACAAATAGTGATGTTAACATGTGAGTTGCGCTTTTAGTGCATTATTTCTAACACTCCTCCTCAACTCACGTGTTCACATTATAAAATAAACAATAAACAGAACTACTATAAAGTCAAATTTAAGGTCTTCATCAACCTTAAATGTACCGCTTTCGAAAGATTTTTCGTAAAAATATCTGCGACCATATCGCCAGTATTACAATACTCCAGTTGTATGTCACCATTTTTATAGACTTCTCTTATGTGGTGGTAGCGAATATCAATGTGTTTACTGCGGCTATGGTAGACTGGATTTTTAACAAGATGTATTGCGCTTAAGTTGTCGCAATGTATAGTGATTGGATCATCATTAAAAAGTTGAATTTCACTGAGCAGTTTCCTTAAGAAAATGGCCTCCTTCGCAGCAGATGACAGGGCCATATACTCAGCTTCTGTGCTGCTAAGTGCCACAGTCGATTGTTTTCTGCACTGCCAAGAGACTGCTCCGCCAGCAAGGTTAAATGTATAACCAGTAAAAGATTTACGATCGGTGGTGTCGCCACCCCAATCAGCATCAACATAACCTTGAAATGATTGACCGGTTCTGTGGTATTCTAACTGTATATTAATTGTATGGCCCAAATATTTAAGTACGCGTTTAGCTGCAACCATATGTTCGCGATGTGGATCTGTATTCATTTGTGACAACTTACATACGGAGTGTAATATGTCAGGGCGTGTTAGCAATGCGATGTACATCAATGAGCCGATGAGAGATTGGTAGTGTACAGGATCAACTCGTTCACAATTACTATTATCGCACCTTATTTGGTATTTGGGCTCTAACGGCGTTACCACTGGTCGAAAATTTTCCATTTTGTATTGTTGCAAAAGTTGCCTTATCTGGGCACGTTGGCTTATTCGTATTGCACCTTTGGAACCATCCCTTTCGACTTCCATACTGATAAAGTATTTCACTTCGCCCTTATCTACGACATCAATGACTTGGGATATTTTGCATTTAATCCGGTTAAGCTCATCTATGTTAGAGCTAGCGATTAGTAAATCGTCAACATATAGCGCTATTAAATTAAAGTTATCATTTTTTCTCATCACGTAAAGGCATGGCTCACTTTCGCATTGAGAAAAACCAATATCTTTTAGGATTAAATTTATCTTTTGATTCCACTGTCGCCCAGATTGTTTAAGACCATAAATGGCCTTCTTTAATTTTAAGACGCTACGAGGAGAATTTTCATCAACGAACTTATCCGGCTGTGCCATAAAAACATCGTCGTTAAGCTCACTATTTAAATAGGCAGTCGATACATCCATTTGGTGTAAATATAATTGAAATTCGGCAGCAAGAGCAAAAACCATTCGAATAGTCTCATATCGTACTACAGGCGAAAAAGTTTCAGTGTAGTTTACACCATACGTTTGCGAACATCCTTTTGCCACTAGTCTGGCCTTAAATCTCTCAATATTGCCATCTTTGTCTGTCTTCAGCGAGAACACCCATTTTGATCCTATAATTTTCTGTCCCTGTGGCAGCTCTGTCAGCTCCCAGGTATTATTAACTAAGAGTGCCTGATACTCGCTTTGCATTGCCTGCCACCAGTTATCAGCATACTCGCTACTTAATGCCTCGTCAACAGTTTCCGGAATTTTAATATTACCAGCGCGCGTAAAATTTACCATATTATACTGCTTACGGGGTCTGCCTCGAGTGCCTGTTAGTAATTTCCATGGTCTACCGGGTCCAATTTTGCTTACGGGCTCATCCTTTACATCTTCATTTTCCGAATCGGCGCATGTACTCACAGGTTCTTTGACTTCATCCTTCAGCTTCACGCAGTCTGCATTCTCATTTTCGATTATGACTTCAACGCTTTCATTTTTTGCAGTTGGTTCTACAAAGTAGACATCACGGCTTACAATAATTTTTCGCGTGGACTTATCCATCAAACGAAATGCCTTTGACTCATCAGAATATCCAACCATCAGATATTCTTTGCCTTTTGGTCTAAATTTCCCATAGTGCTTTTTATTTAATGCGATAGCTATAGAACCAAACGTTTTTAGATGCGACACATTAGGCTTTCGTTTAAGCCAAACTTCATATGGGGTTTTTTCACACAGTGCCTTTGTTGGTGCTCTATTTCTCAAGTACACTGCCGTATTTATAGCTTCCGCCCACAATGCCTCGTCTACCCCAGCTGCAACAATCATGCTTCTGGCCATCTCCACTAGCGTTCTATTAAAACGTTCGGCTACCCCATTTTGTTGGGGTGTATGTGGTACAGTTAACTGTCTTTTAATTCCAGTCTTTTTCAAAAAATTATCAAATACACGATTGACAAATTCAGTGCCGTTGTCACTTCGTAAAATTTTAATCTTCTTATCTGTTTGGCGCTCTGCCATGGCCTTAAATTCACGGAACTTGTCAAAGACTTCGCTTTTCGTTTTAATAAAGTACACAAATGCATATCTTGACTTATCATCGATGAATGTTAAAAAATACAAGCTGCCGCCGTTCGATTCTTTATTTATCGGTCCACATACATCGGTATGTACTATTTCAAGCAAATCTTTAGCTCGACTCTCTGACCGTGGGAAAGGTTTGACCGTGCATTTGCTTTTCATGCATACTTGGCAATCGATGGCATCAGGAAACTTGACATTAAGACCAAGAACCATGTTTTTTCTGACCAGCTCGTTTAAGCTACCACAGTTCATATGGCCATAGCGATTATGCCATTTAATAGCACGTTCATTACATGTAAAAAAAATATGATTAAGATTTGCATTAAAAAGAAAAAGGTCTCCGACCTTATTTGCTTCAAGAATAATCTCACCACTACAGCTAATAATCACTGCTGATTTTGAAGTAAATTCCACGGAGTAATTATTTGCCACTGTTTTTCCAACCGAGATAAAATTATACCGTAACTTTGGCACAAAAAGAACGTCGCTTAGCTCGATGTCAGAAGTAGCAGTTTTTATGCAAACTTTTCCAATGCCCTCTGCTTTTACACTTTGGTTGTCTGCCATACAAATATTTTCGTCATGTGCTCTAAACGATACAAACATTTCTCTGTCGCTACACAAATGTGACGAAGCGCCGCGCACCACGTATTTGCATTAAAAACATTTGCGTCTAAAGTTGAGAGCGCAGAGAACGATGCTTGTGTTTGTTCTTTCTTCTTCTCTTTTTCTTTACACTGAGCTGCGTAATGACCTTTTCGACCGCAATTGTAGCAACTGAAACTGTTAGGTTTGCGCATAGCTGATTTATTGCTCTTGTTCTCGTTGTTGTTGCGCTTTTTGACAAAATGTTGATGTTTACTGTTATTTGTTCGAACCATAAACGCTTCTACGCTACTGTCAGCATTATCGATTTCGTTAATATTTGTTTTACGGCGCTCACTCTCCTCAGTCAATTTGACTTTCAGTGTACTTAGCCTAGGAAGATCATCGCGTGTTTCCAAAGCCACTACAAAATTTTCATAGCTCTTAGGCAGACTTGCTAACAGCATTATTACAAATAGCTCCTCCTGAAGTGCAATTCCTATTTCTGACAGTTTTTCTACTATTGAAGTGAACTTACAAATATACTGCTGAACACCCTCATTGTCGTCCATCTTCATAGACAATAGCTGCTTGAACAACTCAACTTTGCGCATAGGCCCTTTTGGCTGATGGATCTCCTTTAATGTATTCCATGAATCTTTTGAGGTTTTGTTGTTTTTTATATGCGCTATTTGCAAGGGAGTTGCACACAAAATAATCGTTGCCATGGCTTTTTCATCTTTTCTTACCCAGCGAGATACTTCCAATTGTGCGGCTTCGTTGCCTGCCTCAGGCTTCACCTCATCGCCTGACACAACGTCCCAAAGGTCTTGATGCACAAGAACGCTTCTCATTTGAAGGCTCCACGAGTCATAATTTGACTCGTTTAATTTTTCAATATTATACATAGAAGAACTCATCTTCCTTTTATTGCTTTCTATATTTGTTCAGCCACACAGGCTATTTCAAATAAAATTAATCTTACTGCTTTTTTTTTTTCTTTTTATTAATTAACTCGCTTCGGGTTGGGTGCCTGGGCCCATAACCTCTTAGAATTATCTCGAAATAAAAGAATTACTTTTCTAATCTTTACACACTGACGCTTTTATTGAGAATGAATAAGAATGAAAAATAAAAAAGGAATTCAAGAATAAAAAACAAAACAAAATAGTGATGTCAACATGACAAAACAAATAGTGATGTTAACATGTGAGTTGCGCTTTTAGTGCATTATTTCTAACACTTTTTCACCTATGGTGAAGGGTATAACAAACAAAGCAACTGACATTTACGAGTATTTGAAGTTGTAAAGATCCTGTTGTATGTAAGTTTTATGGGGACTCAAACATATTCGTTTATTTATATTCACATACTCAACGAGTGCAAAAATGTGTGTGTATGCATGTGTGACAGTAACAATAAATGCTTTACAAGTTCTATCCATTTATGATGATTTATTCTTTTGTCATAAGAAAAATATAAAACAATAACAAAGTAGCATTGAATAAATCCATATCAAATGGATTTACATATTGCACTTGTGCAGCAATAGTGTATTAACTTGGAATTTCAATATTTTGTTTTTTTTTTTTTGGGAAAAATCAACATGATTCACGATAAAATTTTCTCATTGTTTTGTCTGCTCTTTCTTAAAATAATAAAAAAATTAATATATTAATAGTATGCATTCCGAGCAGTCGTTCCCAAACATATACATACATACTCTGAAATTGTATGCTTGTGTTAGAAGCAGCACAAGAAACTCAGGTCAGAGTATGAAAATAAACAAAACAAAACAAAACGTTAGTTTTCGTTTTGTTTTCTACTTTGCAGCGATTAAAACTAAATAGAAACAATAAGAATGATTGTGCCATTTTAGTTTGGCATTGTTTTTGGTCATAAAGACAAACTTTGTATTAATTTAATTTAAACCAGTGACCCGCAAACAAATACCACCTCAATTTTCTTCTGAATGATTTTAGTGATAGTGCATGTGCACTATTTTGCCGGGCTCTGATTTAAACGTGCTCAGGTAGAAAAGAACATAATAAATGAGAATAAAACAAAAACGTTTTGAGAAAAAACCTTTGGCAAACGTTTGCTAAATGATTTGGTCATTATGTTAGAGAATATAACTTTTATTTTTTAGAGATATTGAAAGACAGCATGTAAGATATTTTGTTTTTTTGTTCTTTATTTACACTACAGTAGCATAAGAAGAAAATCAATATGAAAAATATTCAAGAAAATTAAGCGCCAAATACAAGATTGCTATTCAAAAATATGTGAAAAATTAAAATTAAGAGCAATTTCAATTCAATAGCATTATTCAAGTAAAACTTCACTTAAAAACCAAAAATATTTAAGCAAAATTATCATTCGAAAACAAATTACGAATTAAATCAATCATTCAAATAAATACGTTTCTGCTTTTGTTTTGCTCTCAATTGTACCATTGTAATGAGTGAAAAGTCAATTTTGTTTGGGGCCTTGCCATTCAAAAAGTTTTGCTTTTTATTCGCGAGTATAGAAAATCAGAAAAAGCGCAACAACGATTTAAAGTTAATTAAAAGTAAAGTTTTTTGTTTTAAAAATTTAAAAATTTAGAATTAAAGCACTATTCTTGAACAAGTGCGATATACATAGTATGTACATACATACATACATACATACATACATACATACATACATACATACATACATACATACATACATACATATAACTTTAAATCTTTCTCTTGGCTTTTATTGTTGCTGTCATTATACTCGTATGCTGGTTTACTTATAAAAAGGACAATTAAAAAAAACCAACTTGTGATAAAAATAAATATAACAAAACCACTCAAATTTTAACTAGAAAAAGGAAGCTTTTTCGTACTGCAAGTGAGGTGGTGCTGAACAGCTTAAATACAAGTTTGTGGTTGGCAGTCAATCACTCACTCAACACATTTCATTGGCAATCAATAAAATTTTACGCTATATTAATCAAAGCATTTTGCCAGAAGCATAACGTTTAGTGGGAGAACAATACATGTACATAGATTCGAAATCATGTTAGTGTATGTGAGAAGTTATACGTGAACAGGTGTATTCTATTTGTATACCTATAAAGTTTTTCAATAAGTAGGTATACAATGGGATAGGATTTAAATCTTTTTTAAAGTAGACTGGCATCATATAAAAAGGTTCGTCAACAATTTATTGATATTGCGGTCAAAAGGTGCGAATAACAAGTTCTTTCTTATGTTTTTTTGTTATAAAAAATATACATATATTTTGAGCTATTACGCTTTTCAGGAACAACTGCAATATAGTTTAAAGTGTCTACCACTTTGGTGTCTACCCATTACGGTCCAAAATATGACACCATATACTTGAAATTTTGTCATTTTCGGAACACCCTTAAATTTTTAGTAACTGTTATTATAGCGGCCATAGCAATACATTTGCCGGATAATTATAACGGTTCAAAAATAATGCCATAAACTTGAAAATCACGTCACTAGCAAAACACCCCGTAATTTTTTCTTCTATACTTGTTAGTATAGCAAACATAGTTTTGAGTACGCTGAGTAAATTTCAAGTCTCTGGCTATTAAGGTTCAAAGAATAATCACATATACATATAAATCACGGTGCTATCGAAACACCCTTTAATCTCTAGTACTTGCTGTTGTAGCGGTTAAAGGAATGCAATTTCTGTAAAAATTTCTGCAGTATTTCTATTATGGTATTAGAGGTAGAAGTAGCTGACAGACGGACAGACAACGTAACGTAAACACAGGGTACGTTTTTACAAACATTTTCCTAGTTATACCTTTATAGTTATACTTACATACATACATACATACATACATACATACATACATACATACATACATACATACATACATACATACATACATACATACATACATTCATACATACATACATAATTACATAT